>JAFMSR010000018.1:15001861-15069973 GCA_022818135.1 Saxidomus purpurata
TATGGAAAATTTAGAACAGTCTTTTTTGTAATAAAAGCGATAGGGAGACGCCGTTTTGAGCGTTGTCGGAGATGTATGAGATAGACAACAGGTGATGTATGAGATAGACAACAGGTGATGTATGAGATAGACAACAGGTGATGTAAATATCATGCGGAAAGAAATACGACATCCTATACTATATGATCAAAATGGCCGTCATCAGTCAGATATGCAGTTGTTAGTGTGTCCAAAACAAGGAAACAATTTGAATTCAAAATTATATGTCGCTGCTTTTACAGCTGTCAGGAAACAAAAATGATGTAACCCCCTCCCCAAAAAAAAAAAAAAAAATTGTACATACAACAACGGAAATGACGACTGTGTATCCCGTCCCTAGAGATTGGCGTATAAAATAGTTGAGAATAAGATGACACAGAAATTCCAACCCTGAATACGACGAAACAATACAAAGACAAATTCTGAATAAAGTGAGTAACTTAGTAAGTGAGACAAAGAAAGGAAAAAAGTCAACATTTACAATGTAGATTTTTAAGATCATTTGGTAAAATTTTTTGACATCAAACTATTATGCAGGCAACTGCCACAATACAACATTGGAAATCTGTTTGCGATGAAAATGTATAGAAGATGGTCCTATATAACGATTGTGTTTCACTCAAAGTAGAAATTATGCAAATATTAAATATTTACTTTTTTTATTAATTTGTTTGATCTTGTTAACACGTGTAGATGTACGTTTTACATTATTTGAAAAGATGAACTGAGGATTTACTTAAATTTGGCCATGGAAAACTGTGTCATTTACCACTCAATAATTGGTTTAATCATTGAATGATAATAGCGGTAATATCTGAAGTGGTTCTAGCACTTAAAGTCCCATGATCAATACTTGTACCTCTTAAAAATTGTATTAGCAAGAAAGATGTCTTACCGAAAGAAGTGACCGATTTTATTTATACGAAGAACATTAATTCTTTCCTAACATTGCTTTTTTATCGAAAGTACGCGATATGTTTATAGTGTAGTCTTTTTTTGTTTCAATGATATTGCAAGAAAAAACGTTTTCTAACAATGCGTTTTCGTGACGAAGAGACCAAATTATGAAAGAAAGGTATATATCAACATTGGTTTCGAATATATAGAAAACAGTTCAAAAGTTATATCATTATTCTATACGTAAATTCATTATTCTATATATTGACGAAGAGACCAAAATTATGAAAGAAAGGTAAATATCAACATTGGTTTCGAATATATAGAAAACAGTTCAAAAGTTATATCATTATTCTATACGTAAATTCATTATTCTATATATATATATATGTGGGTATTTTTCACACATTGGTCAGATGTCAAAGGATGTCTACTGAAGCGTGGAAGTTTAAAAGTCAGAAGAAGATTGTAAATAATTCGTAAACAGGATAATTGCAGTTACCCATTATTATTATCATAATCATAAAACGATAGGGTCAGAGTTCTTTGGCGCAGCAAGATAAGAAAATGGTCCAACAATGTAATTCTAACATCAAACAATATAAAAAAAATCTACTTAAAGTTGAATTATGCACATTTGTTCGAGAAAAGATCCAGCTGAAATAGGTGTGTGTAATAAGGGTAGAGGAAATAATAGCTTTTAACCAAAAACACCAAACTCTTCCTGCTACCAGTACGACATAATAACATTCCAAATATTACTTTTCCTATTTTGACTGGGAGTGCCAATTTATTAAAACTGCATGCATGAGTTCCCTTCCACTGCCGAAATCTCTCTACCAACAACTACAACAACACAAGGGAGATCACTGCGAAGGACGGAAAACTATTATTTTATTTGTCCAATATTTTTGTTTCTAAAGCTCCATCTTCAAATACTAATGCGGCATTATCATTAGTTTAACACATTTAAATGCACAGCAACCGAAAATTGCTTTTATAAAACTGTCACCAAAAATACACTTTGTGCAGTAAGATGAGCATAATGCCACTTTAAGTGTTATCTTTGAAGCTATTTAGAACTATACCGTAAAAGTATGAACGTTCCTGAATGAGTATTGAATACTTTAACAAACCTTGAAAATTACAAACTTAAAAGAGCATTTTGAAAAATAAAAGAAGTGTGTTTCATCACGCGGATTATTAACAGGAATAAAGCGACACATAAGGCCATGAACTATTACATACATGTAGCAGGTTTCTTAACTTCATATTGTCAATTACGTTTTCACTTTTAATGTATGAGGAGAAAATCGACATGTGCCAAACCAGATCTATTCGCTCTGCTGTATTTTTCCTGAAGTCACTTGACAGCGAAACTTCGCTAACTAAACAAACGTTTGTTTGATAACTAATATAAGAATAACATGAACCTGTTTCCTACCAATTTAAAAAAAAATGCATGCAGGAGTTGCTTCCCTTCCACTGCCGAAATCTCTCTACCAACAACTACAATAACACAAGGGAGATCACTGCGAAGGAAAAACTATTTTTTTTTGTCCAATTTTTTCATTTTTAAAACACCAACTTCAAATATTAATGCGACATTATCATTAGTTTAACACATTTAAATGCACAGCAACCGAAAATTGCTTTTATGAAACTGTCACAAAAAATACACTATGTGCAGTAAGATAAGCATAATGTCACTTTTAAAGTGGAACTATGCACATTTTTTTCAAGAAAAGATCCAGCTGAAAAAGACGTGTGTAAAAAGGGTAGACGAAGTAATAGCTTTTAACCCAATACACCAAACTCTTCCTGCTACCAGTACGAAATAATAAATTTCCAAATATTACTTTTCCTATTTTGAATGGGTGAGTCAATTAAAAAAACAAAAAACAAATTCATGCAGGAATTTCTTCCATCTCTCTACCAACAACTCCAACAACACAAGGGAGATCACTGCGAAGGAAGGAACTACTACTCTATTTGTCCATTTTTTAAATTTCTAAAGCATCAACTTCAAATACTTATGCGGCATTATCATTATAACACATTTAAATGCACAGCAACCGAAAACTGTCACACAAAATACACTATTTGCAGTAAGATGAGCATAATGTCACTTTAAGCAATAGGCCAGCAAACTTACGTAAATGATATTAAATTACCGCTGTGCGAGACGGCACACAAAATGTTACACAAACGAGACGTCGCTGGGCATATTGCAGAGACGCTGCTGGAGACGACGAAAACTACAGGAGCCGTTGCTGGACACATTGCACGGGACACTATACAACACATTACTTGAATTGCTTGAGGTGTTAACTCGACGTTATAATAAATTATCGGACTTTACTCGAGTCGTTGCACGAGATGTCCTATTCGTAATATTCCTACTTACATTGTAACTGCAAGTATGTCTCTCTAGAAATCACAAGCTGGTACACAACAGTACAGCATATAGATGATAGCATAAACAGACAGATTGACGGAAGCAATAATTTACAGCCGCCGTACATGTACGTTATACGGACACGATATAAAAACAATATTTTCTAAATATTGTAGATTCTACATACCTTGATCTTGCAACTATATCCACAGAAACATATAGAAAACACGTTTTATTTAACTAGATGTTTGTGTCTAAATACATACATCCCTGTATCATTACTGTAGCTCTTCAAAGAGACGTGTTAATCACTGCTTGACACGGGCTCAAATAGTAGATCTAACCATATACAACCTCCAAGTTTGCTTATCCTTCAATCAGCTAATTTATGCCCAAACTATTGAACAGACACGTTGCAATACGTACTATAAGTTACATAAACGTTAAATATAAAAGCAATTTGGATTGATAGAAAGGCAAGAAGGCAAAAGGTAAAAATTATAATAAAGTAATTATAATTATACTTTTGGTCTAGTTTATATGAATACGTACGTGGTACGCAAAAGCTCCATTCTTTTCAATCGTAACCAAAGACCTATGAACTGTATCAAGAGAAAGAAAGAAAATTCCTACACTAACTGATCATAGCAAAGGCAAAGTATATAGGCAGTTATTTTAGCCCCGCACCCTGTGGAGTTGACCCCAAGGCCCCTAGTTCCCACGCAACCCCGTGTCACCTAGTATCCCCACGCCCCGTGAAGTAAGCCTCGTATTCTTTAGTTATCCTACAGCCCAGTGAAGTTAGCCTAACATTCCCTAGTTTCCCCTCAGCACCGTGTAGTTGACCGTGTATCCCCTAGTTTTCCCACAGCCAAGTGAATACAGCCCCGTGTCCCCTAGTATCCCCGCAACCGTGGTCTCTAGTTTCCCTGTAGCCCGGTGTTCTGATTTCACCCTAATTTCCCGATGAATTCAGTCCCGTGTTTCCTGGCATCCCCAGAGACCTTTGGTTATACCCCGTGTCCCTTAGTTTCCTCGCAGCCTCGTGAACTTAGCCCCCGTGTTCAACACGGGCCCTGGTAACGCACTCAATCCTGTATCAAGTAATACAAGTATCACCACAGTACCTGGTAACACACGCCTTTACATCTCAGGCGTATTTAGAAACTCCGCTTCCCACACCGTGAAACCGGTACATTGTCCTTCAGACTCCCAGGCATATGCACGCCAGCAACCCCAAGTACACAGTCCTGTGATATGCACGCGCAGCCCATGTTTACACCGCTTCACAAAGCATCCCCAACGCTTTAAGAGCTTAACCCTATGTTCCTTATATCAACAAAGACTCCCTTAGTATCCCTGTAGACTTAGCCTACTTATGACATGGGGCCGTAGGGATCTAACCCGGGGCTACGTTTATGCAGGGGACATGGGTTATGTGAATGGGGTTGCGTGGATATTGACCTGTATTCGAAGGTATGCTTAAGTGTTGTAAACAGTGCGCTGCAGTGATACACGAGGACAAGGGAATTGAGTTCTTTGGGGTACGGGGATACATACGTAGGCGAACCCACGGTTTGGTTGATCCCAGGGGACTGGGGAAATGGATTGAGTAAATACGATGGTAGGGACATTCTGGGAAAGATGATTACTACAGGTTGCGTTTATATTTTGTGGTACGGAGTAGAATTCATATGCATGGAGGATACGGGCTGGGTGATACGTTAGGACAAGCAGTTTTTTTCATGGTCCGGGTATCAGCATTACCTAGGCTTTATTGATAGAAAAGGACACGGGGATTACATACATGGGGTTACCATGATACTTACAGAAACGATGTAACCTGTATTGATACTAGAGGACATGGAGCCGAGTTCATGTGACTACAGGTAGACGCCGAGAGTAGTGTAACCTTTGGCTGTGTTGCCGGGATATTTTAGGAAGCTGTGTTAACAAGGGATGCATGGTTACCAAGCAACACGGTGCTGAGTCTACGAAGATACTTAAGGAGATTTAACCAGGGCTGCATTTATAGTTAGGGGGACGGTGTTGAGCTCACTTGGCTACGGGAACACATAGTAAGAATGATGTTCCTTGAAACAGTGGAAGAAAATAATACTAGTAATTGAAATCTTACAATAAGCCGAAAAGAGTGATATGCCCTTAAACAAGTGAGATAAACTTTACCAGCTTAAAATAATTCGGTCATAGTACATGTAATGCTACTTGAAAATTGGAGGTTACTCTTGGCATCTTGAATAATGAGGTCCTCTGAAACAGGGGAGGTAAATTTTGTCATCTTAAAGTTAATCAGTGATAGTGTAATGCCCCCTGAGCAGAACAGCGCCATTCATTGTTTAACATTCGTCTCGACATTCGAGGGTGTCTAGCAGAGCGTGTGGATGTCTAGCAGAGTATGTGGCTGCTATTCCTTATGGGCTGTACTTCACAACTGAAGTTATTCGTTATTTAGTCTACCTAAGACTTTATTTAGTATATAGAACATAGTCTTTTTGTTTTGTTTGTTTGAGAGATATTTGTGTTGTGTATAACTGTTGTGATTAAGGCAAACGTTGTCATTCCGCGTATACATACTAAAACATTTCTTGGCACTGTCGAAAGGAGACGTTGATGGAGAAATGCTTCACATCTTTGAAATTGTCAAAACCGTGAAAATAAAAAAAGAAAAAAAAGTAGAAGAAATGCGTTTAAAAACAACGCACGTAATATAAATATGCAGCGAAAATGATCGACAAAATGTCCTAATAAACACATATGAAATGCAGCCACAGACCACCACAGAAGATTTTACTACCATTTCAGTAACTCTGTCCATCACAACACAATTAATTTTTCTAACTTGGTCCCTTACATTCTCTTATAATGTCACAGTACTGGTATACAATTTCGAAAGCAGTAGCGGGTCTTATATCTTGTGTATAGCAAAACTATCTTAAAGCAGTGTATGTATAATTATGTACACGGAAATACGCGACTACCAGAAGTGTGAGGAAAATAATTCACAAGATAATATTATTTCCGTTAACCTCTCTTAACAATTGGTCTATTGTATGCATTTGTATATGAAACACGACAAATGTTTTGGGAAAATTAAACATCACATTCATAATCAAGATATCAGTGTGACAGACCTGCAGAACACCCTTGCATGGAGCACCCTTGAAAACAGGCGTCAAGCCTCCAAATTGGTTATGTTTTACAAAATATACTACAATCTTGTAGCAATCTCCCTGCCCAGTTACCTAGAAGTCCCAAACAGGTTAACAAGACATATGCACCCCTTTAGTCTCCGCCAAACCCACGCAAACTCGGACTTCTTTAAGTACTCTTTTTTCCCCCATACCACAGTCCTGTGGAATAGATTACCCACGCATATTGCGATCCTGCCTGATCTTGAATCATTCAAGCAGGCAGTAGCCCAAATCAATTATTAATCGTACAACAGTTGTTTTTAACCCTTTTATTCCTTTACTATTTTTAACAGTTTTAACCGTCTTGTTTCTCTTGACTGTGGGAGCTATCTTGCAGTAGTTTTATCTTTTATTAACACCCGGCGTGCACCCTGCCCATAATACTCGTGAGAGGTGTGAGGCAGTATAGCAAGATAGATAGATAGATATCCTACGACATTCACGATTGTTTAAAAGATTCATATATAACGTTCACATGTTCTGTTAGACAGAATTAATGGCAAAAAAGGGCTGGTCTGTTCGACACTTGCAAATGCCGAAACGAATGTCGCATATCAGGCTGGTCTACTCGACATTCGAGAATAAAGTTCGACCGTCGAGTTGTTCTGCTTGTCATAAGGAATGAATGTCGAACATCGAGCTGGTCAAGTGCTTGTCAAATTTCGACATGGTTGGCTGGACATAAGCGAATGAATGTTAAACGTCGCGCTGGTCAGCCCGACATTGGAAAATGCTGAACGTCGCGCTGGTATGCTCGACTTTGGCGAATGCTTAGTGTGGAGCTGGTCTGGTCGATATTGGTAAAAGCCGAACCTGGACCTGGTTTGACCGACACTGGCAAATGCTGAATGGCTTGCTCGACATTCGCGAATGCCAAGACGAGTGCTGAACGTCGAGCTGGTCTGCCCGATATTAGCGACTAAAACTCGAACGTCGAGCTGCTAGCTTAAGCAATCGAATATGCTGAACGTAGAGCTGGTCTACTCGACATTGGCGAATGCTAAACTACGAGCAGATGTGCTCAAAATTCGTTAATGTGTCTGCTGTATTAACGAATATTGAATGTCTAATATCCTGCAAACTTATATCGAGTTCCGTTAACTCGCGACAAACTTCAAAATTATACGAAAGCGACACTTTACTGATACATTATGAACATGCTCTAGATTTTTATTTATCGACATTATGGTACTAAAAACACTAAAACTAAGTAGATTCATTTGTTACTTTTTTGCATATAATGAAAATGAGCAACAAATTCTGCACAGAGTTATACATCTCCTCAGCAAATGTATGGGAAAATCGTGTGAACAGATAATTCAATAAATGAGGCTTTATGTGTTTTGCAGGAACCTGGAAAGCATCAACTGTTAAATGTCTGTGAAGCTTTAACAATGCGCTTATACGATAAAGCTACTCGGGTGTGTTCTGGTGTCCTCCCCCCCCCTATGTTCCCCCTTATTCAAACCACTGCATCGATACCAGTTGAAAATTGCTGGCTCTGTCCTTCTGAACGTCGTCGACGTCGCCTACTCGCGTCTTTTCCTGTCTTGCCTACGTACCTGTCTACAGCCGACGCCTTACGCCTTGCCTCCTCCTGTGAACGACCCCTTCCGCCTCTCTATCTCTCTCTCTCTGTCTCTCTCACTTAAAAATATCACAAGTTATAAAAGTCCAAGGACCGCAATTACATGTAGCTTTTATTTTACCAAGAAAAATATCTTACCGGTGAAAATTACCTTTATTTGTACCGAAAACATTCCTAACTTTGCTTTTTAAATCGATGTACATGTTAGAAATATAGCGCAGTATTTTTTTTCAATGATACTTCAAAAATAAGAAATACTTCCAAGCAACTCTTTTTCGTGAAGAAACGACTTGAATACAAAATAAATGAATATGTCAGGTTTTAAAGTAAATCGAACATGGTTTTATCATCCTATCAGTAACTTAGTTACTATATCAGTTAATTCAAAGTCCTCCTGGGACTTTAATACAATATATCTAAAACGCTGAAGAGTTTAAACGTGAACTCAAGTGTATCAAGGAAACACGTTTGATTGGTTAACATGATAAGGTTTCGCTTATCATTAAAAAATAAGCAATAATTAAGATATTTCCAAAACTGTTAATGACCCAAACATAAGTTTCAACCTGTGAAAAATATATACATGGCCTGGAAGAACAATTTGGTAAAGACCAACATATACAGTTCATAAGAAATGTCCCGAAATCATTTTTCTATAGAAAATGGCGTTGCGCGTAGAAAATTCAGGGTGTTTAAAATTAAAAAGCTATAGCAATGTTTTGCGACGGAATCGACGTCTGTGACTGAGGATCTGTGGTAATTCGACCAATTGATCTAGATAGAGACACAAAATCAAACACCTGTCCCGATTATCAGGGGTAATGTGTCTAATGTCCGCACCTTACAACAACTCCATAAACAATCACATTTCGTCTAGATATTCAAATTTCTTTAATTCTAAACGACAGTTACATGCTTTGTTGAAACATCATTACAGTAACTTAGCTGGAAATTTCTGCTAGGAAATTCTGAAGTGATTACCGGGCAACATGTTATTACCAAACAATCAAAGATTACATTGGTTCAGCCTTACATAATAGCGCAGTAGTAAAGTGAAAACGAAAGTAGCATTACTTTTCTATAAATAGCCATACGCAGTTTATCTATTTATAGCTGAATAGCATACAATTTATAACGAAATGATACAGTAAGTAAAACTTACTGTCTACACTCACCGACCTATTAATGTCGATATATCGGTAAAGAGAAATACAAAGTATGAAATGAATCATAAATACTTCCTTTTGAATATTTTCTTACCATCATATAAGGTGAATAAAAATGCATGTTAAAATCATTTTCGTTTGGTCTGATTTTAAACTCGTGAAAACCGGATTTTCCCAATTACCATCAACAATGCTGGAATTTCCACTAAAAATTTAGTATCGTAAGATGATTTCTGTATTTTGCATGAGTTGTTTCTAAGCGAAGTGCAAAAAGTAACATTAAATTTGTGTAGTGAATTAATCTATATATCAATTTAGCTTGTAAGTATTTAATTGTGTTATTTAGGTATATAAAAATGTGTGCCGAATAAACAAATTTCTAATTAAGCTACCGCGTAATAGACAAATCAGTGTTCATTAATTGTTAAGGAAATTTTAATTTCTCTCTCTCAGTGATGTATTTGTTTTTTTCATTTATTTAGGCTAAAATGTAATAATTCGGTTGTATGTTATGATATAAACATAGTATGTGCTACATTATGAAAAAGGTGCAGCATTTGTAATGTAAGGATCGGACACTTTTACACAGGACCTACTGACAACAATCCCGGGTCAACCCGAATGTTCACCCTTGATTGAAACACTCTAGCTGTTACAAACTAATATACGCTCAATCATGTTCCTTATTTACGTTGAAAGTTTCTTCGCGACCAATCCAGCGAACTTAAAACGGGAATCAAAACCGAAAGTAGAAAACGAAAGTTGTTACAAAGTTTCTGTGCACAGTTTTAAAAGTATTAGTATTGAGACTTGCAAGTATTTATACAGCTTCTAGAGTGTAGTTAGCATGCCTTGATTAGATGTTAATTTTTTTGCATTGCTTATCATGCTTATTGCATGGAGACTCGGTATATTAGAAAGGAAATTAATGGCAACGTTGACTTGGCAACTGAGCAGAATTCTCATATGTTCACTCGATTTGAAAAATGTTTCTTTCCAACTGTAAGAAACAATAATACGTTTTTTCCATGCAAAAACATTGAATGAGTTATATTTTAAAGAGGGTATTCCCATCTGATTTGATTTCTTTTTTTCAGATGCACTAGACATCAGCTGTTGATGGTAGTTGGAGGTGTTCAAGTTATGTAGTAATGTCAGGTAAGACGTAAGGCCTAATACGATTTCATGTTAGCCAGGATCTTGGGAAATATTGATCTTTTTTTAGTAGGAAATAATATCCCTTAGGTTGTCTGTCACAAATTATAAACAATCTGAACGTCACTAGCTTGCCCGTCAAAAAAGTTTTACCTTCGATTCTTATCCCGGTCGTTTCTTTCTGTGGTGACTTTCTTTCGCCTGTCACCTCTGTTTAGAGAAAGAGTTTTATGTCAGGAGGTCACTGCATGAAAGGAAAGGAACATAGACCGCATACACCGTAAAACAAACAAGCCAACAGTTTTTTTTAGCATGTTGCTGTTGCGTTTACAAATATTATCGTTGTGAACAATTCTATAAAAATTGTACTAAATCATGCTTTTCTTATTTATGTAATAAGAGAAAGGTTGAAGTATCACCAGCTAGTCGAAAATTTCTAGTTACAGTTGCATTGTCAAATGGCCTGTGCATTGAGCTATGCAGTTGTATTTTATCAATAAATCACTCGTGTAATACCAGTAGTTTGAAGAAACTTTAAACTTTGAGATAAAATCCATAATTGGATGATGTAAAGATACCAATTTTTAAGGAAAATAATAGCATTCAGCACTCTCAACAGTCCGGAACTGACGTACATTATGCAATCATTCGTGTAGGGAATAAAATGTGTCTTTACTTCCGTGTTGAAGTATCTATTATGTAAACGGTATTTAAGCTTTAAATATACTATGTTTACATGTTTCTAGGTTCTGAAGACTGGAACGATTTAGACGCAGGAACCAGTGGTAATGTTCCAAACCTAGGTCAGTACAAAAGAAGTAAATGGAACTTATATGTAAAAATGTTTTCATTCTCTCCCCAGTCAGTGTACATGTTCTGTTAATTTCCCTAATCAGCTAACCGGACAAGAAATATACATGCACATGACTAACTCTAGATTTGCCTTTTTTTCAATCATTCTCAATTTGTCTCCTTTACCGTTCTGAAGTCCATTATATACATTTTTTGTCTTTTACAAAATCAAGGTGCAAGACTTGATCCACAAGGTGAAGTAAGAAGTGTCGGACAAAATACCCAGTCTAGATATTCAAGTAGCGAAAACTCGTCACCAGTTCCATTTGTCGAAGGAGCGGTCGGTCACGGTAGTGCATTTAGACATCAAACAGGAGCCGCGGCTTCCGGTGGGCAAAGAGTAAGGCGAGCGACAGATAGCTCACAAGGTGCTCAGACGCCTGAATTACATTTGAATGACCCTGACGCAAACGGAAATTTCATGTTTCACGACGACCATAACTCGCCCTTTGAAGCTCGAAGGTCAAGTGCTGCGGGGGGTCAAGGCAGAAGTATGCAGGGACAGGCAGCTAGAAAATCTTCAGATCAGAGTCATTTTGATAAAGCATTAAATAGTGTTTTGGGTGAGTTAGACAGGGATGAAAAATCTCAAAGAGGAGAACCCGCAGCAGTGTTTCAAAATAATTTCGACGATACGGAATCCCCTGGCGCGCTTAATATTCCAGCGGGTGGTGCCGCAGGTGTCAGACTAGGGGCATATGGAGGGAACAGCCAAGCACAAGGTTTGGTTTTATTTCGTTTAGCTAGTTTTACGTTGCCATCATTTTGTTTTTGATAGAGATACATGTTATAGACTATGCTGTACTCACGTTGTTGTGCTCTTCCAACAATGTTCAAGTATCCTTGACCTTTACATAAAGTGCACCGTGTTCTTATATAATTGGAATGGAAACTTCGACATTGTCTTTTAACCGAGCTTGGATTCTTTTAATACAGGAGTAAAGGATTTTTTTTTAAAAATTGGGCTTTTTAATAAGGTTTGAAAAATTGCTTTCAGATGGAAAGCGAAACAGTAAACAGAGAAATGCATTCGAACAAGAAAAGTACCTTGGAGAGGAAGCTGACGATGAAGACGACGATGCTATGGAAGGTCGGTCACAACAGCGGGAAAAACAGGACCCTATGCAGCAAATGTTAGGGTCCATGATGAATGGTGGTCAGAATCGAAATGGCAGAGGTGATCCGCTTGCAGCATTATTAGGTGGTCGACCAGAGGGCAACAGGAATAATGATGGACTTGGAGATTTGTTTGGTGGTGGAAGAGGTGGTGGTGATCCATTAGAGGCTTTACTTGGTGGCATGCCAGGAGGAGGAGGGCGGCAAGGTGAAAGAAATGACAATGACGATCCTTTTGCAGCCTTGCTTGGCCGAGGTGGGCGAAATCCTTTTGGTGGATTAATGGGTAATCGTCACAGCGCAGAAGACGAGAAGAAAAGACAGAATGCTGGAAATGATTTCATTTCATCAGTTATGGGAGAAGGCAAAAATGCTGGAGGTATAGAAGGTTTACTAGGCATGGGTCAAAATAGTCCTGCTGGTGCAGGCGCACACAGAGGGAATGCCGGAGAAGAAAAACATGATGATGAAAATGACGACCCTATGGAAGGAAAAAAACATGCTGATAGGCGTGAGCCAAGGGAAGATCCTGTGGCTGCTATGTTGAAAGAAATGACTAAAGACGTGAAAGGAAGTGGAAATCCATTTGCCGGATTTGGAATTCCTGGATCTGGAGCTGAAAACAAGGGTGAAGTGGGTGTAGGTCAGCTGGGGTGTCAGATGGGTGAGGCAGGTGGGAACAAAAACAGAGATCCATTAGCTGCTTTGCATGGTGGCAGAGGAGGGAGAATAAATCCTCATTTGATGGGACGCAGAATGGACGGCGGGGGTATGGGAGGTGGGGGTAGAGGTGCAGGAGGAGACCTAATGGGACTTGGTTCTATGGCAGGTTTAATGGGAGGTGGAGGACAAGGAGGAGGAGGTAGAGGTGGAGGAGGCCTTGAGGCTATGCTGAGTGGAGGAGGAGGTGGAGGAGGCCTTGAGGCTATGCTGGGTGGAGGAGGAGGTGGAGGAGGCCTTGAGGCTATGCTGGGTGGAGGAGGAGGAGGTGGGATGAATCCGCTAGCTGCAATGATGGGTGGCGGAGGTGGTGGTGGAAATCCGTATTCAGGGCTGCTTGGTGGTATGGGTGGAAACCCATTTGCAGCAATGATGGGCGGAGCAGGCAGAGGTGGAGGTGGAGGAGAAGGTGTTGGTGCTGGTGGTTTAGGTGACTTAGTCTCTATGCTCGGAGGAGCTGGTCGTGGAGGCGGACAAGGCGGTGGACAAGGCGACCAGATGTCGCAGGCAATTAACTCTTTTATGGATGGAGGTGGAAGCGGAGGTAATCCGATGGCGTCAGCTATGGCTGCACTTTCGGGTAAGATATTATGCTTTCCAGTTGCCAACTATGATAAAAGCACGGCGTACATAGTCACTCACTGCACACTTTCCTGCACTTTAATGAAACATTTTTTGAAAATAACCATTAATTTGTCTTTGAGACAAAATTTAGCGCTTTTGTAATTTAGACATTTAATTAATATAAGTAAACTAAGTTTCAAAATAAAGCAGTTTCTTAAAATGTCTAGATTCGGTCATTGTATGGCCAAATGGTCATCTATAAATGTTAATGGAACATTAAGTAATATGACTTAATTAGATTAAATGAATAACGAAACTCTTTGTGGCCATTGTTTTATAAAACATTCACGGTTCAGAGCTCAGGTGCTCTCAGATATGTTTGCTGCTTCCACTATAATGGCGATCGTTCAATACTGAACGTTATGACCATGTCTGGGTGTAAACAAATGAAAATTGTCAGGCAACCCAAGCTGCTCAAGTGGGTGTTGGGCCGACGGTTACGTTTAATCTAGCATCTGAATGATGAACCTTGATATCTGTCGAATTACTACAAAAAGTCTTTTACTATTTGTATTCTAACAAAATCGCGAAAATAGATTTAACAGAACTATGCTGAAATAATTTAACGAACTATTTGACGTCATAATTGTTTCTCGCCGTTCCGCGTGTCAAACAATTGGAGTCATTTTTTACCAATATTTTACATTTCCAAGTGAAAAAGTTGGTACACTGTAAAGACACGTTAGACTGATATTTAAATTCAATGTTCCAGGTGGTCGTAAAAACGATGGCCCTCAAGAAGAACTGCTGCGCCATATGATGGGACAGGGACAGGGGCAGGGACAGCCGGGAGCCGGAGAGGAAGGTATTTCTAAAAATGAAAAATTTTATGTTATAAGATTTAACTTTACGGATAATTGCGGAATATAGTGAAAAGGGAGAGGTTAACTAAATGTTAATTTGGTGTTAAGTAGGTGTGTGAGGGCCAGAAGCGGCATCACGTGTTATCGCGACGTCATCCTACATAATGACAGACGTAATAGCATGAACAAGTTTTGATGAGACTATACTATACACAAAGAACCTCTGCTTTAAAAAGATACTGTTAAAAATCGAAATTGAAAGTTGATAACCTAAAGTATTTGGCTCTCGGTTTTATTGAAAAAGTAGCATGTGTACTGTAATGGGTAATTGAAGTTACAACTAAGTTTTTTATTTTTTAGAGATTAATCCTAACACAGCAACAGACAACGACATCATCAATCAATTACTGGCTTACGAAGCAATGAGAGGTAAAGATGTAATCACACAAATACAGACACCGAACTTTACTATGGATACTCGTTTTGCTAAGTTTTGGCAAAATTTTACACAAAAGATCATCTCTTGATTTCAAAATTTCTACTTCGTGTTATCAAGTAATTGATTATTTATAAGAAATTATCATTTATTGGTGTCAAAATATCTTTTTTAATTATAATATTTTTATTAAAAGTTGACTTTTTTTATTCATTTATTATTGTTACCGCGGAGCAAGATTTGGCAATCAATGAATTCAAAAAGCAGGCATTCATCTTTTAATGTTTGAAGGCAACAAAAGATGTACTAAGCAAGAAGATCAAACACTCTCTAAGTTTAACAATGAGCGCTATTTATGATAGCAGTTTCAGGGAAGTCATATGCAATCCCAACACTTGCATTTATTTCTATATTTTTCTTGCATTCAAGATCAGGATATCTGCAGTTTTTACCAGTGTTGGAAAATCCCGTCTTACACGGGGGTGGTATAAGCTTACTCTCGTGCTCTAAATTACGTCATAAAGAACTACATGTAGGAATTAATGCGTAAACAAGAAAATAACGCTTAAAGGGAAGTAATTAGTTTTAGTTTATTTCTGCCATAATTATTAATAGAATATGGTATGCAAGAAAAAGAATCCATCACTGTCTGCATGTGCGGTTGGGAATATCCTGGATCCCGGGTAACTGTTTTAGCGGTAACGCAGAGCCTCGTGACAGCCAAAAACAGTTACTCTTGAGCCAGATATTCCCATCTGCATTTGCAAACAGTGAAATAATCCTTTATGCTAATTTACTTATTAATCCCCTTATTTTTCCAGCACAAAGTAATCGTGCATCTCGCGCAGATCAAGCGATGCATACAATTATCATTGTTGATACGTCTGGAAGCATGGACGGTGAGCCATTGATAGAGGCTGGCCAGTTCATCTCACAGTTTGTAAATGGTATGTCGCAATTTTTTGTCCATGTTTGACTGTATGGTTCTACTGAAATACCTATCTTAAAATGTATGTGCATACATGTATAAATGTATAGCGTATTTTTTTGCAATTATTTTGTAGGAATGGAATGCATGTTCAATCTTCTACTTTTAGTATCATTCAAATTGTTTATAAGATGTTTACTTTAAAAATGTTTTAGCTTTGCAAACGAAGAATTCAAGGAATTTAAAGATGAAAGGTTTAAAACATACTTTTCTTACACATAATATATATTATCTTCGGTATACTTTGAAACTTTGATGCCTATTGGCCTTGTTACGCAGTGTTATATTTTCAACCGTGATACGGTCTTCTCCTTTCAGGACTGGAAGAATTACAGTTTGAGTATAACTTTCAAGAGAATGTGGCTCTGGTTTGTGTTGGAGGTGAAATACAAGTGGTGCAGCATTTCACAAATGATTACCGCCTTATACGGAGAGCGACCGGTAATCATTAGTTAATTAATAGCCATTAGTAAATAATACAATCGGGTCTTGCTTTATTTGTTCTGTCAAAGAGTTCCTGAAATGTTTTTATTTTTAACCAGGTTTTCCGAAGGAAAAATCCTGGTTATTAGATTGAGGTACGTCGGCGAGCGGGCGGGCGGGCGTAAACAATTCCTTCTGTGCGCAAATCCTCCTACATTTCTCAACGGATTTCAACCAAACTTTCACAGAAGTATTGTCATGAAGTGCCCTGGTGCATATTGTCGAGGTTTTGTGATTTGGTCATTTTTTGGCCTAATTATGGCTCTTTGTTTTTTTTCACGTATGTAATTCTTCTGTTCGCAACTCCTTCTACACTTCTCAAGGGATTTCAACCAAACTTTCACAGAATTATTGTCACCAAGTGACCTGGCGCATATTGTCGGGGTTTTGTGATTTGATCATTTTTGACAGAATTATGGGCCTTTGTTTTTTTCCACATAATGTAATATATATAGAGAAATACTCTTCTGTGTGCAACTCCTACATTTCTCAAGGGATTTCAACCAAACTTTCACAGAACTATAATTGTGAACTAAAGAATTTTAAATATATAATGTTATGCCCCTGGTCGTCCGTCCGTCCGTCAGTCCGTTAGCAATTTTGTGTCTCCTTATTTAAGTATATATAAAAGGGAGAATACTCTGTTATTATAAAAGGGAGAATACTCTGTTATTACTGTCTATTTTTAGAATAGATTACCAGTCCTGTATACTTTGGAGTATTCTGTTACAGTAAGATGACAAAGTAACTAAAATATTTGGATTTACAGCTCTTTGTTGAAGTGAAATGAATTGTTGAAAGTATCAACTTTATTTTTCACAGTTTTTTCACATTTGGTTCCCAGTCAGTACATTGAATGATTTCAACAAATGCAACGTCAAAGACATCCAGGCGTTTATGACATTGTGACGTCGTATTCCATATTACACAGAAGCAAACAATTATCCTCTATATTTCCTTGATATGGAAAAAAATACTTTCTAACCAGTTTTCTGAAAACAAAATCCTGGTGATTAGATTGAGGTACGTCGGTGGTGAGCCGGTGTAAACAATTCCTTCTGTGCACAACTCCTCTTACATTTCTCAAAGGCTTTCAACCAAACTCTTACAGAAGTATTGTTATCAAGTGCCCTTGGGCATATTGTCTGGGTTTTGTGTTTGGATCAATTTTGCCTGAATTATGGCCCTTTGCTTTTTTACACATGTAATATTTAGAAGAAGACCGTTGTTTCTTTTTCACATTATGTATATCTACTGACTTTAAAAACACATTTGCGCTCGGCCAGCAGACTGGAAAATGAAAACCTGGTTTTTAGACAATTTCCTGTCACTTGTTATATTTCTTTTGTCGTTATTGGTGGGTGAATAAATGAAAACTGGTCATTGCCAGCGAATATAAGAGGACATCTAGATAACAGTTTTATTTTGGTGCTTACCTCTTACTTAGAATAAAACGATACTTTCTCAGTACAGTTTTAAATTTGATAAAACATCTATACGTGCATGCCTGTTTCAACGAGTAATATGCCTCGTCACAGTAAAATTATCTGCTTTGGGATGTTTTAGCCCTGATGTTTTTTAACAACAAAATGATCCGAGATATATCATCTGCTGCATCATCTAACTAACGTCTACAAGGAAAGGGAAGTTGGTTTAGGAAATTACCGCAGCAATTTAATCCTTTTTTCAGATTCATTAAGTGCCTCTGGTTCGAGCCGGCTCCACATGGGACTGCTCATACCAAATTCTTTACTGAGTCATAGTAGTCATGACAATAGAGGCAACGGTAAGATATTTTCTTGTATTTTAACGAAAATAAATATAAATAACAATCGATGAATAAATCGAAAACAAGATCCGTATTCTTAACGTTGAGATAATGAAACATGTCTATTCAGTTTTGATCGGTCCTCTAGTCATAGATGCCACAGACTGGTCAGTGAACTTTTATGTTTTAAGATTCTATATTGATCTATAAAGTGTTTTTATGAAGTATAAACAAAATGGAAAATTGACTGATTTGTAATTTGTACACTGATCAATCAAATGTTCAGTGTTTCTTTAATGTGTTATGATATATCATACAAATGCATACCCGCAAACAATTATCTAATCTACCTTTGCCGTAAACTGTGCGATAAGCAGATCTAGTAATGCTTAAAGTGTGACATGTGGTTGCTGCTTACAAAGTCTTTTATTTGAACTGACAACAAACGTAAAAAAGAGTAGTATTTATTTAGACACGAGACGCTACATAGCCATTGCTTTATTTTTCAGTTTGGAAGTTTATTAAAATACAAGTGTTTGAAAAAAATATTCATAATATTCATTTGCTATAAATCGTACCAGTTTTCTGTATGATTCTTATCGGGTTAGTTAATTAATAGTCTGGGATGTCAGCCCCATAATTCACAGTCATAATTTCTTTAAACAGGAGGAGTTTGCTACATGGGAAACCACATAGCATGTCCAAGAGTTATTTTGATTTCTGATGGACTTCCAACCACAGCTGATGATATACCCGGACAGCCACCTAGACCGGATGATCAGAACGTGTTAACTGTAAGTTCATAGGTTAAAGTTGATAATCTTAAAATGAATGTGTAGTCAGAATATTGGTGAGAATCTAAATTCGGGGTGAGCGAAGTATGTTTAATGTGATAATATTTAGGTCCATATAGAAATGGATTAAAGTCACTTGATATGCATAGTTGTATCGCAGCGAGGACAGCATGTAATGCGTAGACTCGGTGATAATAAATGCTACGCAGTTTACGGACAAAAATATGCCAGCAATTCAACCAGTTGCCAAGGAAATACTAATAATTATGCATCCTTTTCCCTATTTATTCATCTTTCACAATAAAGTAGCACCATAGAGTAGAAACGAAAAAAAGATTAATGCAACATGTTTTTTCTTATAACTAGCTTAAAAATACTTATGCATGATAGTGTATATACATGTACATGTTCTGATCGAAAAAAGTTCAAGCAGAAATACGTACATATTACAACATAGAATGTGCATACCACATGTATGCGGCACTGTGACTTTTATTCATATTATATGATACGAAGAAAGTATATCATAATTGTGGTATTATACTATTGAAATTTTGAAAAAGCGGTTATAGGTTCATTATAAAATAGTTGTCTCAGTGCTTTTCTATTACAATTTTAACTTTTACAGCTGCAGAACTTGTGTTTAGAGTTGACACAGAACATGATAGAAAGGACCCTGTGCAAAATTTACTGTGTGCCTGTTGGGAATGCTAATTTGGTAGGTAATTGTTTTATTCATGACTTATGCTATGAAGTGTCTTAGTGCTGTGAAATAGTTTTACAACTTCGGTATATAGATTCTAAGTGAAAATCTGTTGAATTCGGGTGGGAAAACTTAACATAAACAAATGCGGAAACACAGTCGAACCTCTGTCGAACACACAGCATTACAACAACCTAGTTGTGTTTATTGTAGCAGGGGTATAAGTCAAATAAATCCTTGTTGTAGAGAGGTTGTTGTTTTAGAATTACATGTACAATGTAGTTATTTTTGTTAACTATTGAATCAGTCTTTTGGAACAGAAAAACTTTGTCTTTGTAAAATGGTATTTTTTCTACGTAGGTGAAATTGTGAGAGAATTTACTGTAATACTTTTTATGCAGTTACCTTGATCTTCTTTCTGTTATTTTCAGAACTTCTTAGAGATGCTGTCCCAAAGTTCTGGTGGAAGAGTAGTGGAACCAGTCAATGCGAGGCATATGAGTCGATGCTTGCTTCATCATGTACGTTAAATTTATCATGTTGCTTCTATGAATATGACATACCTTGTTAAATTCATTTTAGTGTAAGATGGTATCTGTACCAGTCTTCTTTATGTTGTGCATCTGTTGTAACGGTACTTGCTTTACGTGTAGTTAACATTACATGTTTGTACAATTCAAATAAAATCTAGTTGCGGTAAGACACTGTTAAATCAGTAAAAACTTATAAAATATTTTCTTCAGTAAAATTTACCCTTTAAAATGGCCATATTGAAGTATGATCAAGAATGAAACTTAAAACACACTACAATGTAGATGCTTTATTTTTAAGAAATGAGTTATACTGTGTAATGCTGCAATTAACTGGTATAAATGAAAATACATTGTCTATACCAAACAGTAAGGATGGGCCTTCAATTTTTGACCAGGAAATAAAAACATTGTACAGAGTTCTTCTATATTCAATAGCATTTAAACTGTTAAGATTCATATGTTATGGTTAGCACTATGGAAGTGTTTATTAATCAGTTATTCATTATGAATTTCAGGTGAAACTTTAATCGTTTGTGAAGTAAACTAGCGAATTATAGTTTCTAGCACAGTTAAACAAATGTGTCATTACCATGGTAACAGTATGTCTACATATGTAATTGTTCGGAATTTCTTTCAGAATCTTGTCTCGAAACTTCACGAGGGAAACAAACAGAAGCCAACACGTGAGGCAGTTGCCGAAGTCCTTAAACAGATTACTGCTACTGCAGAAGAGGATGATATAGTATGTATATTTTGAAGAAACGTGTTTGAGCTGTAACCTCTAGCCTATCAGGCTGCCCGAAAATAATATAAATGTAGGATGTCGGAAAATACCTCCGTGAACTTAACTAATGTAACAAATTAAATCGTGCTTGGGTGTTGAGAGAAAAAAAAATCTGGTGTAGCAGACAAGAAATGAATTATGTGGGTGACATTCCAAAAGGAATTAAACCAGTCTGTCGATGGGCCTTACCTCTAGACATCAAAACGTTGTTTAAAGGTAATATCAGGTTTATGTGTGGTTAGAAGTACATTTGTAGTAGGTAATGTATCGTAAAGATATTTCTTTCCAGTGTTTGCTTTGTTTACATTGGTATCTCTTCTACGTTTCACAGAATGGAGTATTTGAAGTGATTGATGAAGGAGAACCAAATGTTCAGGCAAGAGATGAGCGAGTTGCACAGGAAATGATGCAGATGCAAGGGAGAGGCAGAGGCAGGGGCCGGGGCGGAGGTGGAGGCGGCGGCAGAGGAGAAATGCAAGGTGAGTCAGTTTGTTTATATCGGTGTGATTCTTTGTTGCAAGACACATATATTTCCACATTACCTCTTTCTCTGTTAGGTTGAGTCCATCAGGAATGAGTCTCGAGAGTGATTAATCTAAGTTACAAGAACTTGTTTTACAGTCAACAATAAATAGATTAGTATAAATCAATACGTTGTTGTAAATAATTTTATATACTTGATTTGCAGTTTTGAACCAATAAAATGAACACAAATTCACAAAATGGAAACTGTCTTGAATATGAATTCTAGGAGAATCACAATAGACTGCCACTTTTAACCAAAGTACAGGTTCGATAGCTAATTGGCTCACTAATCAATAGTATTAATTTCATTTGTTTAAGGGCTTGACGCTATGGCCCAGTTAATGGGACAGGGACAATTACCAGGTGGTCTCCAAGGTTTGAGAGGCAGAGGTAGGAGTAGTGGAGGTATACCAAGGATGAGAGGTCTGCCAGGTGGCATACCTATGATCGAAGGAAACGAAGACGGTTCAGGCAGTTTGGGTGGGTTACAGGCCATGTTAGGAATGTCTGGTGGTAGAGGACGCGGTGGCGGAGGCGGATCGGAAGAAACAAGAGGCACTGATGGTGGAGTTGGTTCTCTTGAAAGTCTAATGAGTATGGGAAGAGGTGGTGGCATGGGAGGAGGTGGTGGTGGCCTTGGTGCCCTTGAAGGACTTTTGAGTATGGGAAGAGGAAGTGGAGTTGGAGGAGGTGGTGGAGGTAACCTTGGTGCCCTTGAGGGACTCATGAGTATGGGAAGGGGTGGTGGAATGGGAAGAGGTGGCGGAGGTGGCCTTGGTGCCCTCGAAGGACTCATGAGTATGGGAAGAGGAGGTGGAATGGGAGGAGGTGGTGGGGGTAGCCACGGTAAACTCGAAGGCCTAATGGGTGTTGGAAGAGGAAGTGGAGAGGGAGATGGTGGTGGAGGTGGCCTTGGTGCCCTCGAAGGACTCATGAGTATGAGAAGAGGGGGTGGTGGTGGAGGTGGGATTGGTGCACATGATGGACTTATGGGAAAGGGAAATGGAGGCGGGGATGGGGGTGGTGGTGAACCTGAATCTCTTTTTAGCATGGCAGCAAGGGGGTCCGAAGGAGGCCAAAAAGGCTTGGAAGCTTTACTAGGATATGGGCGTAAATCCAACCCTTTTACGTATGGAGGAAACGGAGGAGGGCGTGGACGTTCGGGAAATGGATCACATCCTGGCGGTACACGTGGTAGTGGAAAAGAGGAGGATGGTGATTCCCAACCAGTTTTAGGCATGGGAGACGGAGACAGGCAGAAAATGAACAGAGGGGGCAGTTTAGGTCAGATACCAGATGGTAGCAGTCAAACTATGTTGGGAATGGGAGCCGAATTGAATTCTGGACAAGCTGATAGAAAAGGAGATGGTGACAAGCGGCAAACCGGAAATGATGCACAGCCAATAATGCTTGGGATGGGAGACGAACATCTGCAAGAGGGTGGCGGATATTCAAGTCAAATACCAGGTGGTAGTCACCAAGATATGTCTGGAATGAGAGACAAAGGGAAAGTTGAACAAGCGGCTGGTAGAAAAAGTGGACGTGCCAAGCAAGAAACTGAGAATGAGAGACATCCAGTTATGTTAGGAATGGGGGCCGGAGCGAACCAAAGTAGTGATAGTGGTCTACCAGCTAGGCCCAGAATGGCAACTTTAGGTGGTCAAAACGGACAAGGAAGTGATCATTTGGGTCACATACCAGATGAAAAGTCCAACCCTATGTTGGGGTTTAGTGATCGAGGCGAATTAGGTGAAGAAAAGCCTCCAGCTGCAAAAGGAAGGAGTCCTCTTAGGACAGGGGAGGAAAATGGAGAAAGGCCTGTAATTGCAGGTGCAAGTAATACTCCAATACCTAAACCTGATGTTTTAAGGCAGAAAAATTCAACGAAAGTTCCTACTGGCGTTGGAAGTAGTGATGAACCATTTCTTGGGCTAATAAAGGAAAAGACGTATGAGGAACTTGGTAAACAAGAGCGAGGTTTATTTTGCAACGTACCGCCGTGTAGTTTTGGACTTGATGCATTTGGAGATTCTGAATGTGTCGACCTCATGGAAGGTGTTGGGGGTAATGATAGAGAGGGGAATGACCTGATGGAAAAGTTGGCTTCATTGCTTGGAAATGAAGATCTTGGAGGCGGAGGATTAATTGGTAATGACGCTAATGATATCAACCAAGGAGATGGCAGAGATTTGCTTCGAGGTTTTCCAGATATGCTTAATCTAGGGGATGGTCGAGGAGGAAGAAATCCTGACAATCATCCACCAAATCTAGGTGGTGGACCACCTGATATAAAGTCGTACATTCAAAATTTGAGGAGGGAAACAAGAGCCCATAATGGTGGTGTCCTACGAGACGACGACGGGGCTGTTGTAATGGGGGGACATGGGGCTATGGGAGAGTCAGAAATAGGTGCGCCCGTTGGTGGACTTGGCGGTGCAGGAGGCCAAAACTTACCATTCTTCGGTGGAGGAAATAGAGGACAACAACCTGCTTCTAACATACAGGGTAAACAATTGAAATAATACACACTTTTAAAGAAAAACAGCTATATAAAATATAAAATAATGTTTTAATCACGCTTAATCATTCTTACATACAGGTATCTTTGATATACAATGTATTTGATCATGAATTTGTCTTAGAAACAGTTCATCAATTGTTCTACGACATTCAGAACAGTTCTTAGAAATACCAAAACCGTTCTAAATGGCTGTTCAAAAACACCTGTGCTCGAACTGTTCAAGAACATTGTTTAAGATCAGTTCTTGCATTTCTAAGAATTAATAAAGTTTTTTAAATTGCTGTTAAAATGTTCTAGATTAAATTAAAAGTGTTATAATAGTGTGCTTGACTATTTCAAGCACCAAGACGTCAATGACAATTTCAGAACACTTTAGGTCAGAAAAAATTAAGAACAGTTTAAGATCTTTTAAAGTTCTGAAACTGTTCTTGGCATAACACTAAGAACAAATCAAGAACCATTCAAGAACTTACCTATAATGCATGGCAAAAATGGCTGCTTACAGTGAAATTTAAACACATTTTTCTGACAAAATAAATATAAGAGCATAAATGCATGGAATAAAGTAGTCACTTTGGACATTAGTGCAGAAATACATATGTTACAAGTTGCAGTACGATTTCTCAAGATGAAAAGATGATTTAGATGCAAAAAATCATTGAAGTATTGCGAAAACTGCAGAAGGATCAGAAATTCAACTGACGTAATTACAAGTGCTATACAGATTAAAACTAGCTCACAGCTTGTATATATATAGATGAGTCTTATTAAACGAAACTCGGCTCATTCTACATTTTATGGCAAATAATATCAACAGAATGCATTTTCTGAAGGAATTATGTGCAACCGGAACGCTGGTTCTTGAATTGATCTTGAAGTGTTCATCATCAGTTCAAGTACATTTTAAGAAATGTTAAATGAGACAATTGTATGAACATTTCTGGAACAATTTAAGAGTTGTAGTTGAAGGAACTGTACCAAAACAGTTTTAGTACAAAATGTTCCAGAAGTGTTAAAGAGCTTCCATCTAGAACCTTTCAGGAACAAGGTGTTCTTAAAATTTTCTCATTTAGCATTTCTTAAAACGTTCTTAAAAAGTTTTTGAACACTCAATAACGCTTTAGGTACTGTTCTTGAACGCAAGGTCTTGAACAGCCCAAGAATACTTCTTGAACTGTTCTTCAAAATTTCACCGAGGATGTTAATAAACCGAGTTATTTACCAGTATGTTAAATATTATAAATAATTTGACAACTACATGTAAACTGTTGGTTAAAGTGTTACCGATGCAGATAAATCGGATGTAGTAAACGGTAGAGATTATAGCCTTGCAACGAATACACTACATCTATCACGATATTGTAGGGTTTGGTCAACCACTAGGTGGCGCTCCAGATCACCTCCAGCAGCTTCAGGAACTGTTGCAAAACTCGCAGGGAGGTATGTGCCACTTAAATACAATCTAATAGTTGCAATGTAATGTAACAAAACCTACAGCGTAATAAAGATATATGTACAATGTAGTAACAATATGTATTGAGGATGAAGGTAGACAAACTGAGGTAAATAATTCAAGCCAAGTTTAAGTGGCAGGCTAGATCATGCTGATTATCGAATTAAATTGAAATATGCCAATAACATAGTGACCAGGTTTTTTGAGGATTGAGGAAGGGGTAGTCGAGATAGGATGATACCAGTTTGATGAGATGATCATCACTGGTGCGATCTGACTGGTTAAAGAGCCAAAATATATGGCCAAAATATGATGCCCTTGTCCTGTGATGCTCCCACAGAACTATTCCATAGTTAGAGAGCTGCCTGTGTTGACTTGATAACATTTTGATGGATGCAATGACATTTTCTCGAAAAGTCTTTTGACAGTATGGCTAGTTCGAAATACATGTATTACTAAATTTGGTAATTTTGTATAATCATTACATACAATACAACATGTAATATTTTAAATAAAGTTGCAAGTAACTAATTAATGTCTTTGCGACTGTTATTTCGATGATTTCAACTTCACAGATAATCAAGGTATGCAGTCTCTAGAGGAGATGTTAGGACAGTTAGGCATGGGTCAACGTGGTCAAAGAGAGGATAGCGATGACGAATACAGAGGATTTCTCGGTGGCGTGTGATAAAACCTTGTTCAAGAAAGAAGTGGCCCTGATTTGTATATCTGTGATACTAAAATGCCAAGGATGAATTCCATTTTTACTGTATATCAACAACCTGTTGACCAAAACAGAAGTGTTGAACTCTCAGTTCACATATTGATTACATTGTGTGCTTGATTACTGATGTTTAACAATGGTTTGTGATGTTTGTGTATGTGATGATCTTAATGATAATACATGCCGGAACAAGAACAGTATTTCACACCTTCCATACTATGCTTTATATTTTACGCGAAGTTTTAAACAAAATGCAAAGTTTGTAAATAGCAACATTTTACAGCATAAATGTTTTTGATATATTAACAAAATGAAATATTGCTTGTGTAACAAGAGTGACACTTTTCACTTCACATATGTATGACTGTGTTGACGCTTTATCGTTTCACAATAATGACATGTTGGCAAAGATGGTGTGGATAAAATATCTTGTGTCATAACAGCTACATAAGTGTTTTTAAAGTGGAATTATGCACATTTTCAAAGACACTAGCCATTATCAATGGATTTATTATGTTTAATGTATTGACGCTAAGCGTGTTTAATTATGCTACATGTATGCTATAAAAAGTTATTTAACATTACAAATGTTTCTTACTGTGTATAAATTGTGACCCTTAAATGGCGTAAAGTGGAACATTTTACAATATGCAATGGAGGTAAAGGTGGACATTTCATATCATAAAATTTTAATGTTCTGCATATCGTTCAAACAGATCAAAAGACCCCGTTATATTTGAAATGGTGTATCTTTATGAAAAGTGCTATGTACAATGTATTATCAGTTCAATTGTTTCATTATTATTGTTTTCTTTCATTTGTTTTTGTCACTACATGTTAATGAAGTTGCTAAACTGAAACTTGTTTGCTTTTGTCTTTATTGTCGAAAACTTGCCCTGTTACAATGAAAAAAGTTTGTTTTCTGATTTCTGAACTTTGTGGTCTAGTTGGTATGGTCGTGTTGGCTTGAAATCACTAACGCCTTCCTCTGTATTAGAACCCAAACTTTACCACACACAAGGTCTGGATGAAGGTCATAGAATCAAAACTGTGACGTAGACCAGTGACCATATACATTCAAAATGATCAAAATGCACTGGTGATGAAATGTCAATGAAGTGGGCGCATGTTGGAATGCGGTAGTATGCAATATCAAGGGCTCTTACAGAAGAATAAATTATCATTAACAAGTCCGTTATACAACCTGAAACATATTGTGCAGAAATGAAGGTGCTGCTGCGTTTAAATGTGATCTACACAATTTTGCTAAATCATTGCCCATCAAACCCGACTGAAATAAAATTCGTATCAACATTCTGTCATATTTAAACCGGCGAAGAAACGATGGCCCTGATGTGTTAACAATAGCACTTGAAAAGGCCACTAATCGAATTTGACAAAGCTAATTTTATAGTTTTTGGCCTGGGGACTGAAAGTCCCCTAGGCCTAAGTTAGCATACCACATTTCAAACACTGCAAGAAATTTAACTGTGCTATGTGCGAATAACAACTGTAAACATGCGCTATGCGAAAGTAGTGCAAGACAGACCAGATCAATCTTCTGTTTGAATGTCGCATATGATAAGAACATATTACAAATAAAAAGAGTACATACAACTTCAAACGATTGCAGGAAGGTATATAGCTTACGGGCTGCATTACACATTTTTTTCTGTTTTAGAAATTAGTGCGCTGTTAGCTGATTACGGAAGATAATCATATGCATATCACGGAAAAGTACGGATATTTACGGAAATTTACGGAAACGTACGGAGCTCGATATAAGAGTTTGTAGTTTGATTTTCAATTTTCTGATGTTATTTCATTGACAACTTTGTTATTTACGAACGATTACATATATATTGACCTAAAAAATAAATTTCTCTAAAAAAATATATAATTATAATACGTACATTTCCGAGAAGGAACTCACGTGATCAAAATCACCCGCCATTTATCGAGGACGCTGCATGTCAAGGCCCAGTGAACGGTTTCACCGATTACAACTACAAGGTAACCCAGAATCATTTTTGGTTTTCTCTGTTATACACATTGTACAGTACTGTATTTATATTTCATTGCTGGTATTGCTTTGTTTATTTCTGTTTCAAGGTCTTGTCCATGGTACACAATAATTTTCGATCCATATCATCAGATCATATCGCTTGAAGTTGAACAAAGCGTAGATCGAATTATTTTTATTGGCTTAAACAATTTATAATGTTGACTATGTGATTATTTTTCATTTAACGTACGTTTTATAATAAAACAAACTTCCCTGCCACCCATATATTTGTGAATCGTTCATTCTGTGTCATAATATTGAATTTCGTCCTCTGCACATTTCGACCCGCGCTTTAGGTAAGGTTCAGCGCAAAACACGTAGGTCAAAAGTTGTTTTTCGGGGAGTTAACCTATAGCCCCAAGGCCATCAGCGCTCACAGCGCTTTGATTATAATCCTTCCCAATAGCATTGGGATCGGCGAAGAAATTAAGGTGATGTGGTTCAAACAACGTGGTATATGACAGTTTGTTATAAATCGAGGGACATGTCTAGATCTACTGGTTTAGTATGACCGAACGTGCACATCTTATGGACATATCTATTCTATACAAGTTGAAAAATAGAAATATACATATAGTGCAATACTAATTATTCTTATTTTACTAGTCCGATCTGTCCCTTCGAATTTGATAGACACCGCTTCCATACACACAGGGTTGTATAAAATGTGACATCTTAATCGTTAACAAGGTGAAAGATATCATAACTGTTACTAAACACGCCTGCCATTTTTGTGGAAATCAATGGCGTGTACAGTGCTAACTTGTCAAAGTTTAGGAAATTTAACATCAGCAATTCCAGATGTTCTTTAGAGATTTATTGACCAATATACACAGGGCATCAAAGTTTGAGCAAGATTAATCGAGAAATACGACCTCTGGAGTGTAATTTGTTAATATTAATAATAGTGGGCATGAGAAACCGTTTAAAGGTTTTCCTATTTTTGTGGCAATTGTCAAGGAGACAACACAAAGAAATCCTAAAACTGTTTGCCACTTCCTGTTGCAAAACGAACATCTTCCTGATAATGCTACAACCGGCGGGAAATAATTCTACGCCTTAGTTGCAATACACCACCTAGTGATCACTACTTCAATGCGTAAATGAAAGTTACCCTTACGTGCAGCGACACCATGCTCAAGTTTGGTAAAATTCAGAATACAGTAGTAGTTTCAGAGAAAAAGGTTTAAATGAAATTTTGACGGCGGATACAAAACATCTCCCAGGTACTAATAGCTAATCCAGAGCCTAGCCAGGATGAGCTAATTTACCTATGATTAAAGGTCCACTACTAAGCGAAAATTAAGTGACAGTTATTTCAATGGCAAGTACATTACCTTATGCAAGACACTTAGTAATGAAGATTTGTCAGGTTAAAATTTACAGAAAGTGTTTGGAACACGAAGAAAAGTATGTGTATTATGTTGAAATCTCAGTGATTCGACAAAATGACTACCCAGGTCTTTTTAACTTTCTTCATAATGCATAGAAAAATAAGTGTACATGTACTGTGGTTTAAAGTGACATTATGCGCATCTTTAAATACTGCACATAGTGTATTTTTGGTGACAGTTTTATAAAAGCAATTTTGGGTTGTTGTGCATTTAAATGTGTTAAATAAATGATTATGCCGCATTAGTATTTGAAGTTGGTGCTTTAGATATAAAAAAATCGGACTGATAAAATGATAGTTGATTGTGTCGTTGTTGATGTTGGTAGAGATTTCGGCAGTGGAGGGGAAGCAATTCTGCATGCAGTTGGTTCTTTTTTTTAAATTGATCCCAGTCAAATAAGAAAATCAATATTTGGAAAGTTATTTTTTCATACTGGTAGCGGGAAGAGTTTGGTGTATTGGGTTAAAAGCTATTATTTCCTCTACACTTTTGTACACACACCATTTTCAGCTGGATTTTTACTTTAAAAAAATGCGCATGTCACTTTAAGGATGCAGAACTTGCACATGAAACATCATCCCTTTGTGCTCCACAATTCTGCCATGTAATTTTAAAATCTTTCAATGCACAACAGATTGACCATGTAAACAGGATTCGATGTAGGGTCGTGGGTCTTGCACGAAACAGCCTTGATGTGCTGAACCTTTGTAGTTATTTTAGAATCTTTCAATGCACAAGAGATACAGTCCGGATATGAATGTGTACATATATATACACAGGATTCCATTACCTTTCAACTGAAGCGTGACTTTGACCTTTGTGGTAGGGACATACATTGCAAGTCTTGCATGCGATACATTGTCTTCATGTGCTGAACATTTATGCAATGTTATATGAAAATCTCTTCATGCATGACAAAAGTTACTGCCCAGACACGAAAAATCGGAAGGACGGACACACGGTGCGATTTTAATATATCCCCCCGTTTGGGGGCATAAAACGACTGAACCAGAACAGGCTTTTAGTAAACACATTTCCTCAAGGTCATAAATTTTCTGCGAGACATGAAGCCAGAAGGACTGATAGACAAAGTGGCATCTATTATAATGCTTCCCCATACTGGAGCATAAAAAGAGTTGTCAGTACGACAGCGCGCTCGACTTTTTTAGTGCTTGCCAATAAAACAAAGCTTTGACAGTTAAAGGCACACAAGACTAACTAGGAATTTCTAAGTACAAATCAAGAAACATTTTCACAGAGTTATCTTCTCTTGCTTACAGATAGGTCTCATGGTGGTAAATAAGTACTCCAACTTTCAAATTAATATCTCAAATGGTTAAGTCAACAAGTGGACAAGAATGAAAATTTTAACAGAGTTTCTAAGTCAAAAAGGGCCATAATTCAAATAAAATCCTTGACAGAATTACCTTCTCCTGCCCATGTTTGGGGAACATGATGGTAAACAAGTACATTGTATTCCAACTTTCAAATTAATATCTCAGTTTAGTCAAAAAGTGGACTGGTATGAAAAACTTAACGGAGATTCTAAGTCAATAAAGGGCCTTAATTTTTAAAACAAATCCCCGACAGAGTTACCTTCTCTTGCCTACAGATGGGGTAAATGATGTAAACAAGCATTCAAAGTTTCAAAGCAATATCTCAAAGGGTTAAGGCAATAAGCGAATTTTACAAATATTCAATGTATTTTCTAAGTAAAAAAGGCATAATTCTGTCAAAAACCTTGACAGAGTTATGTACTCTTGTCTGTTGATGTAGGTCATGATGGTAAACAAGTATGGTTAGTTTCAAAGCAATACCTCTAATGGTTTTGAAATAAAGTGAGGTGGTACGAAAAACTTAACCAAGCTCAATACACTTTCTAAGTAAAACAAGAGCTGTCCCTCACAAGTGACGAATGCCCCCGAAAGAGGTGCCTCACAGTCTGTGTCCTCTCCATGTGCTCAATAAATGTGCCATGTAATTTTAAAATCCTTCCATGCATGACAGAGTAACCATGCATACAGTTTTCCATTACTTTAAACACTAAGTGTGACCTTTACCTTTGAGGTAGGAACTTGGGTCTTGCACGCAACACATCCGCTTGATGTGCTAGACATTTGTACCAAGTTATTTCAAAATCCTTCAAAGCATGATAAAGTTATAGTCCTGATTCCATTACCTATAAACTCTAAGTGTGACCTTGACCTTTGTGGTAGGGATGTGGGTCTTGCACGCGACACATCATCTTGATGTGCTAGACATTTGTGCCAAATTATTTTAAAATCCTTCAATGCATGACAAAGTTACAGTCCGGACACGAATGTGTGCATATATAGAGGAATCCGTTACCTTCAAACTCTAAGTGTGACCTTGACCTTTGAGCTAGGGACGTGGGTCTTGCTCACGACGCTGTCTTGATGTGCTAGACATTTGTGCCAAGTTATTTTAAAATCCTTCAATGCATGACAAAGTTACAGTCACGACGAATGTGTGCATATATGCATACATAGAGGAATCCATTACCTTCAAACTCTAAGTGTGACCTTGACCTTTGAGCTAGGGCGTGGGTCTTGTAGCCACCCCTCTTGATGTGCTAGACATTTGTGCCAGGTTATTTTAAAATCCTTCAATGCATGACAAAGTTACAGTCAGGACACGAATGTGTGCATATATAGAGGATTCCATAACCTTCATACTCCAAGTGTGACCTTGACCTTTGAGGTAGGGATGTGGGTCTTGCACGCGACACGTCGTCTTGATGTGCTAGACATGTGTGCCAAGTTATTTTAAAATCCTTCAATGCATGACAGAGTTACAGTCCGGACACGAATTGTAAGTGGGGACGCACAGACGGACGGTGCGATTTTAATATGCCACCCTTCGGGGGGGCATAAAAAGGGCCATAATTCTGTCAAAAACCTAGACAGATTTATGTACTCTTGTCTGTAGATGGAGGTTATGATGGTCAACAAGTATGCTAAGTTTCAAAGCCATACCTCTAATAGTTTTGAAATAAAGTGGGGTGGTATGAAAAACTTAACCAAGGTGTGACACCAACGCGGACGCCAGTAGGATAGCTCCCCTTTTCTTCGAAAAGTCGAGCTAAAAAACTACACCAATTTTATGTGACAACAACATGGATGCCATGGTAAGTAGAATAGCTTTCCTTATTCTCCAAACAGGCGAGCACAAAATGTTTTGATACCCTATTAAAAAGAAATTGGTATATAAAGCAACAAACTCATTTTAACTGGCATGATGTTTAATGACCAAGCTATGTACAAAACACCATTACATAATTATTTCTGCTGCTGTGCTTTTCTCATCTTTTGAAGCATGTCCTGCATTTCTTCACGCTTCTTTTTTGCTCGAATGTGTGTACCCAACTGAAACAGATTAAAATATAAGTGTAATAAATAAGAGAGTTAATACTAACTGAAAATTATTTCGCATACCATTGGGATTAAAACATCTCCTCAAAAACTCTATGCTATCAGGATCTAGGAACAAGGTCATCTTCAGGGACCTTTTCATCAGCCAATCAGAGCTAAAGCTTTTAAGGTTTTAAAAGTGAAAGTAAAGTCTGTATTTCCCGATAGAAAAGCTATATACATGGTATCATGAAAAAAACGAAACTCTTTTTAGATGGGATGCCCAAGTGTGTGTGTTTCTACAATGCTATCATGGCTGCACTGCAGTAGTTTGTACACGTGATTGATTAGAAACTTCATTGAAATCCAAGGGTTATGATTTGAACAAACTTGGTAGAAGTCCATTCGGCAATGTTAAATGTATGCCAAATATCTAAGCTATGCGCCTTATGTTTTTTGTTTTAAGATACTGGTTTTGGAGAAAAAAAATAATATTCAAGTCTATGTAAAACAAGTAACTCCATCTCCGGGCAGTCAATTTTGACACTGGGGTCATGATTTGAACAATCTACAATTTAAGTAAACCCTGAGATAGGGTAAATTTTTACCCATGGGTCATGATTTGAACAATCTTGAAAAAGGTCCACTCAGCAATGTTACGTATGCCAAACATCTAAGCTCTGCGCCTTCTGTTTTTTTGAGAAGCAGAACAAAGTTTTTCTGCGTGGTATAAATTTCTTTCAACAATTTTGCTAGACGACCATCCCAATGAAGTTTGATAAAAATTGGCCTAGTGATTTATGGGAAGTCCGAGTCATTTGAAGCAAAATGTTGATGCACAGACGAATGCTAAGACGACAAACAAATGCTGACTACACCAGCTCACCATGAGCTAATAATCAGGGAAGTTGACCTATGTCAGTTTAACATATCAACTGCAGATACAAAATAGCATGGTCAAAGAATCAGTCAACAACCAACTGATGCTTTTGGCAACATCAAGATAAACTAGAGCTATCACTAAATGTGATTAATACCCCCGAAAGACTGCTTTATAAACTGAGGAAGTTCGTAGTAACAGAATACCTTGCAAAAAAAAACTAAAATAGAGATATTGTTCTTGGCAATAACTCTGTAATCAGTCAAGATAGAGTTATGGTTCTTGTACACTGCACTTCCTCTCATTGTGCTGGACCATTGTATGAAGTTGTATTGCATTCCAACCAGTAGTTTTCAAGTTATGCTCTGCGACAAGGAAAATTAACAAAGGGCAATAACTCTGTAAATACTCAAGATAGAGTTATGGTTCTTGTACACTGCACTTCCTCTCATTGTGCTGGACCATTGTATGAAGTTGTATTGAATTCCAACCAGTTTTTTTCTAGTAATGCTCCGGACAAAGAAAAGTAACGAAGGGCAAATAACTATGTAATGAGTCAAGAAAGAGTTATGGTTCCTGTGCACTGCACTTCCTCTCAATGTACTTGACCATTGTATGAAGTTCTATTGAATTCCAATCAGTAGTTTTCAAGTAATGCCCCGCACAAGGAAAAGTAACAAAGGGCAATAACTCTGTAAATACTCAAGATAGAGTTAAGGTTCTTGTACACTGCACTTCCTCTCATTGTGCTAGACCATTTTATGAAGTTGTATTGAATTCCAACCGGTAGTTTTCAAGTTATGCTCCAGACAAGGAAATGTAACAAAGGGCAATAACTCTGTAATAACTATAGATAGAGTTATGGTTCTTGTGCACTGCACTTCCTCTTATTGTGCTTGATCAACGTACGAAGTTGTTCTGAATTCCAACCAGTAGTTTTCAAGTTATGCTCCGGACAAGGAAAAGTTACAAAGGGCAATAACTCTGTAATGAGGCAAGATGGAGTTATGGTTCATGTGCACTGCACTTTCTCTCAATGTGCTTGACCATTGCATGAAGTTGTATTGAATTCCAACTAGTAGTTTTCATGTTGTGCTCCGAACAAGGAAAATGCAACAGACCGCCTGACCGCCCGCCCGACCGACCAGCCATCGGGTGACTCCTATATACCCCCCCAAACTTCGTTTCGGGGGTATAATAAGGGGTTGTTTTAAAAGTCAGTTCAGAGTGTTTTAAAAATCAAGACCGTTAACTCTTACCCTCTTTTTACAGAACTTGAGTGCTCTTTTGTCCTTTGAAATTCTCAACAATTCCTGAATTCTCCTCTCATATGGAGCAAAGCCAGTTACTTCCCTTACAAGGTCCCTAACAAATTTACATTTCTTTGTAACAGTCTGAAATAAAAATAGACATTTGCTACTGAATAGCCTTTTCAAATGTTTTTTGTACTTTTAGTCTAATAAAAGCAAAATGTAGAATAAATCTGCTCAAAGTAATACTTAAAAGAAATAGAGGATAAATAGAGAAATTTAAACTACACCATCGTCACCATGTACATCACTATACCTACATAGCATATCAAAAAGGGAGCATTACTGACTGATGGACTGGATTTCTTCTGGTTACATGTATATTTCTAAATATCAGTGTCTGACTTAGGTTTGACCAACATTTTATATCTCATTAACATATGCTTACAGAAAAGCAGCCCTGATTTTGTATTAACTACCTAAAACATCCATTTAATTTCATGGCAAATAATTATACACAGGCTAAAAGTTGAATTTTTTAGACCCAAGGCTGAAGCTTCATTGCGATGTAGGAAACACAGTAACATTTTTGTACTAAAGTTTTTGTTTGATTGGATTCTTTAATTTATTTTATAGCATTTTGTATCAATTAACTTTTTTGACTCAGCCATGGTAAAATTACATCAATTCACTCAACTTGTTTCTATGGCAAACCTTGGGTTTAATTTTACTCAAATATCTTGCTGTCCTAAAAGATTTTTAACTGAAACTTTCTAGATTTATTCAATACAATTATTCTAACACAAGAGTATGTACTTACACCTCGTCTCCTAGACTGCCTCTTTTTGGAACAATCGGAGATTTTTGTTGATTTGCGGCCCTTGTTGAGACCAATAGCTAGTTCATACTTTGGGACCGCCATATCTGCAAAGATAAAAACAGAAAACTGCAAGATGTTGTTATATACTGATTATATATAGTGTACAGGTGGTACAGACATATACAGTTACAGTTGTCGTTTGTGTGAATTAATGTAAAACAATCATATGTTGGTGTTCGAAGATTTTGTCACAAAACAGGTTCTGCTGCAGATTCTGACAGATTTTGAACGATGATTTCCTCTATATTGTGTCAGGACTTTAGTCTGTGGTTCGAGGTTCAATGCCCATTTCAGTCATTTATAGTCAGGCAGTTAACCAAACCATCATTCCAGGAAAAAACAGTACTAGAAACCTATCCTTTCACAATCAAACTTCTTATATACCTTCAATAGGCCATTTTGAAGCTACAGGAAAGGCAACTCTAGCTAAACCAGTTCGAATTACACCCATTTACAATATGAAAAATTTACACCGTTTCATTTGTATATGTCATGGGCAGACTTGTCATCTTGGTAACCTTTAGGTCAAAGAAATTTAAATAGAAAACTCCATGAAAATCGACTAAGAAATGAGAAATTAAGAGCAAACAGTTGCCAGCCCCTGGCATGTTTCCCACCAAGTAAAAGGACATCTGCTTTCCGTCTTCATTGATTTGTATTCGAATTTTCTTGCGAAAACTGACAAGGAGGGATTTTCTGAACTATTTATATATGGTTGTTGCGATAAACATGTGGTATTTCCTGGTAAACAACATGATCGTGTCTCCGTTATGCTTCGGAGAATGATTTCCTTCGAAAATCGTTGAGGTGATCCGACTGACATGAACTATTAACCCAAGGAACATTTTAAAAATACAACTGTTATGGAATGAGATACCCTCTGCACATGTGCGCGCACTAACTTAGGCAAAGGCATAGAACAAATATTTGTAAGTGCCTTTGTAAGAAACTGCCAACTTTGTCATGCGCATGCGTGTCCAAATGCACGGAATAAAGCTTCCCCAAAATCCCCGACTAAAGGGAATGAATGCCCCAACAACTGACACCAGACACATTGGAGGGTGTGCCGTTTATCCTGAGAAATGAGATGGAAATAAACCACAGGTGGATTATTTTTACATGTAAACATTCTTTTTCACCTCTATGAATACACATTGGAAAACAAATTGGGGTAAACGGTCTGTAAATATAATTATTCAACAAATGATACTCGACGACTGTCACGCTAAACCTGGACAATTGTGCTAAATTTTATCTGTAACAATTTGATGTATTTATATTGTATTTTAGTTGTAATACCGACACAAGTTCAACAGCTAAATACACAACTTCTGTTTGTATATATGATACTAAAAGCGACAGATGAGCATTTAAGACATGGGACTATATGATTAAATTTAAACAATAGGTTTCAGCTGTAAGATAGTGCTGATATTGGCGAGTTTTAGCCGACAATTTGAAATTAACCATCCATGTACCTATATTTAACCGGAAAAGGAAGTTTATCTAAATTCCGTTGCATGCCGTTCTTTTTCCGGTATCTGCACTTCCGTGGTTACTTCCCTTTACACAAACAGATCTCGTTAAAACTTGATGATCATTGCTTCGAAGTTTCGATAGAATAGATCTAAGAAGTATGTTTGGGTTGTATCTTCATTTTTTGAAACCTAATTGTTTTATAACAATTACTACCTTAGTTGACTTCTGTTGATTAATTTTCTGTTCAAAACCATCTATTTCACAGGTTTTATGCCACTTCAAAGACACTGAAGAATGTCAATAACTTCTGCTTCACAGATATTGATCAACTGTTTAACATTTCTATGTATACCAAAATCATTACACGTACCAAAATACAATATTAAGACTCTTCTGATTGGTAGAATTATAAGATGATCTTCATGGTATGATACGAAGAAGTAGAGAAAGGTACCAAACGAGGTGGTAGGATGTTAGACCGCACAGATGGGTATAGTTACAACGGTTAGGCAAGTTTTCATAAATAATACCGATAATAATAATAATAATAATAACAACAACAATAACAACAACAGACACATGTTATTTATTGAATATAATGTAAAATAACATATGTTGAAAATATAATTCGTTGATAGTAATTGTTGACAGTGGTAACAGATAAGCGACATGTTACATAATAATATTTATATCAAAGGATAACTTCATATACTGGGCATGCAGCGTCAGGAGTGCAAGGTTCCGGTCTCCAGCGTTGGTGAAGCAGTACGGCAACTCTTTCGTCAGTATTAGTCAAGGCCATCAGCATCCGGCAAACCCTGGTGTCAGGTCTAAGGTAAAAGTTGAGATTCTAAATAAAAAGTCCTAATTCAAAAACATTAAAAGTCGTGTACGATAAGCAACAAGCAAACGTTTTTTCTTGTTTTCAAAACAATTTAACAAAGCTTTCAGGCCCTTTGATTATAAAACATTTTTTCCTGGTAGTAAAAAATGTGTTTTCTTTTTGCAGGCAGTTTAATTCGGGAGCCCTGTTTGATATTATTTTTGTTTTTTTGCGCAACACCGGAATACTTATCCAAGCTAGAAGCTACTAATATTGCAGGTTATTTTTTATATTAAGTTATCATAAAAATGCGTGTTATTTTTATGCTGATTTTCGCGGCCATTATTGTGAATGGGTACATTTATCATGTACATTTGCAGTAACCTGTAAACCTAGTGTAAATCATACTGAATTCATTGACTGAAATAAGTATTTTTAATAAAAGGCCTACGTGGAATTGATTTTCAACAATAAATTTTGCTCATCTAACGCGAGAATCCACATTTTATGTACAGGTATCTATGAGAAATAAAACTGTAGTTTTTTAATTGAAGATTGTCAGGTTTGTAAAATTTGTGCGTATTCTAATGTATTTATACATCATTGTCAGCATGGTCAGTCTTGTTTTTGTGTGTGTTCGTACGTGATGCTAGATGTATATCAAATTTTGATGTCCAGTGTACATGTAATATTGCATTTTTGTTTCGCTTGTGCTGTTTTTGATCAATTTAGGAAATAGTCCCGTATTGTTTCGCTTTCGTAATAAGGGCTTTGTATTTTAATCAACATGTTCATTTACTCCAAATATTTTATTTGGGCCAGTCCAAAGTATTACAAGAGGAGTAAATGTTTTTCGCATTGTCCTTTTCTTTGTGTAAGTTGTGCTGTATATTACTCCTACCAAATTGTCTAAAGATTTCTATTTTCTCCAGAATCCCTTTTCAGCAGGGTTAATTATTGGAGTGAAGTTATACTAGCATTGCTTGTCATATTACAAATACAAAAAAATGTAGCATCTTTCGATTGTTTCCAATAGGCATATCAAATTTCCAGTGCGGCATACTTCACGGGGGTTTGTTTCAACTTTTTGAAATTTATTTTTTCAGGATTCAATGAATTAATTTATGACAAAGGTACCAAAATTTAGCTTTATTCATAAACACATATTTTGAAATGTCCATAATATAACATGATACATTTGGAAATTTCACAGTGAGGGTGAAAACTTTTATTGTCACTATACATTATGCAAAAAGTAAACTGAAAAACAAAGCAAAGCATTGTATGCAGTATTGAATGTCATTACTTGTATTAGCACAGTCTATCTTTAATACCTGATATAAACAGTGAATCAACATATAGACGGTAACAGTTCTACTAGCATTAATTTGGCAAATTTATTCAGACTGCTTGTTTGGATTTTATTGGAAACAAATTTCTTAATACAAAAATAGACGTTTTGTTATACCGTTATTGTACTGCTTTTTGTAAGTCCATAGTTGCTGTGATTGAAGCATGGATATTTCATGTTGTATCCATGAGGTGAAAATTTGAGCCAAATGTAAAAAAATCCTTCCAGGGGTTTAGATGTAGTCTTATGACCATTGACTCTGAAATTTGACATTGACCTTCAGCAGACAAGGTACGGAAACAACTGTGAGAACTTATTTCAAATTTGTCTACGGTTGCAGAAGTTACAGTCCAGTCATACAATACCAGAACATAAACATCCGTTCCTTCACCTTTAACTTAAAGGTAGCCACTAGGGTGACCTGCATAACACACTTCTGCGGTATGGACAACAACAGTTTCTGTGTGAAATTATTTTAAATTCAGTCGCATGGCGAAGTTACAGCATAGATACAGAGTACTGGTATATAACTAAGGCATTCAAGGTAGCTGCATGGGTGTGGTACATGACATATCATTTTGGTATGGGCAACAATAGAATGAAGTTATTTCAAAATCAGTATCGCAGATCTATGTGAAAGTTACAGCACGGACATGAAGTACTGGTATATATACCCTGCATTACCGGTAAACATTTATTTTGGTCGATCAAAAATTCTGGCGAAATCCTGGATAAGTTTAAAGTTAATAATTACAAAGTAACTTCAGTCAGTACATACGATTTTTCTACTCTGTATACCACTTTACCACATAATTTGATAAATGACAAGCTAACTGCCCTAATTCAAAAGACTTTTGCCAGGGAGAATGCTACATTTCTCGCCTGCAATTTCGATAAAGCTTTTTTTACTAGCTGTATTGTTAAACATTATACTATGTGGACCTGTGACGAAGTTTGTAAAGCCCTTTCCTTTTTATTGAACAACATTTATATAAGGTTTGGGAATGCAGTTTTCAGACAAGTAATCGGTATTCCCATGGGAACAAATTGTGCACCCCTTGTCGCAGATTTGTTTTTATATTGTTATGAAAGAGACTTTTATGTTGAGTCTTTCTCCAGATACGCGGCAGACATTATCACTGCTTTTAATAATACATCACGCTATCTGGATGATATTCTTAATATGGATAACCCGTTTTTTGGTCAATTGGTGGACACTATTTACCCCCGGGAACTCCAGTTAATTAAAACTAACAATTTGGATACTGGTGCTTCATTTTTAGATTTACATCTCTCTATTTATAACAATATTATACATACCAAAATTTATGACAAGAGGGATGATTTTAATTTTAATATTGTAAATTTCCCCATTTGGATGGGGATGTACCTCATGCTACATCTTATGGGGTATACATTTCTCAGTTAATTCGGTTTGCCAGAGCGTGTAGTCATGTTGAGGATTTCAATGAACGTAATCAATATATTACAAATAAACTTCTTCAACAGGGCTACCGTTATTACAAATTGCGTAAATATTTTGCTAAATTTTACTATCGTAATTCTGATTTGGTTTTGAAATTCAATAGTAATCTAAAGACTCTTCTGCGAGAAGGTATTTCAAAACCCGATTTTTATGGGGATGTGGTTTACAAACTTCGTAAGATTTTGGGTCATGGCAATTTTCCAACTGTATTTGCTAAAATTATAAAACGTTTTGTTAAAAGAGGTTACGACCCTACTGTTTTGAGACACACCGCATGTTTGGTGTTCAACCCGTTTACAGTTGGACGCTATGCTTCCCTCTTTGATTGTGTCTGACGGAAGAGGGGAGGACTCTGTGATGGGCAGTTTTTAAATCCCACTGGGACGAAACTGTTTTGATTTCTGTCCTCTGGCCTGTTTCGTCGGGCCCTTAAGGGTGTTTCTCTTGGTGCTCTGCCTTCTGCAAAGGCTTGAGTACATACGTTTTTTGGTTCTCAAGGTTTGCTTTTTTATATATTTATACACGAGCATTTTTGTGTTTTACATACCATGCCTTTTTGTTTCCATTGCGTGTGTTAGAGATTCACCTAGCAGGGATTACTTTTATTTACACTGTCCTGTGACTTTTTGGAACATGGTGGGGGTAAGAGTGAGGTTGGGTGCGCACCATAAACCGGTTTAAGCTCCCCAGTGGTGTTTTTGCCACTGACCGTTCCAAGGCGGTGCCCCACTGTGTTCCTTTAATTGTTCGTTTTGTCCTCGTGTGTTTGCTTTGTGTGCTGGTGTGTGTTGGTGGTGTGTGTGTGTGTGTGTGTGTGTGTGTGATTGTGTGTGTGTGTCGTGTGTGTGTGTTGGTGGTGTGCACTTCTGGGTGCTGTGGGGCTCGTTTTGGGGAGGCTGCGTTTTTGGTACGTGGCATTCCCTGTTTGATATTATTTTTGTTTTTTTTAGCCTTAATTGTGGTGGTGGCCTTCAAAGTAGCTGCCGTGGGTATGTGGCATGACACACCCTTGTATTATTGGCATCAACTGTGTGAAATTATTTGAAAATCGGTCCATCCATATAGAAGTTACAAGTGTGGTCGGATGGACAGACAGACTAATAGATTATAGAGCACACCTATAGTGACCCCACCTATCTTGGACCGGTTGGTGACTAATAAAACTGTCACAATTAGAACGTGTTTTCAGTTCTAACTTCGGATATACTCACTTTAAGTGTATAAATTAGTACTACATATATTTCCTTAAATTGTGATTGACTTTGAAAGGTAATATCACTTTAAACCTAATATATGTTTATCATTTGCTTAAAGAAAAACATATTCGTCAGTTTTTCAAAGGCTTTTCATATCTTTAAACTTTATCCTTCATAGTGTCAATATCCGAGCTAAGATAAAGGAAGTGTAAAAAAACAAGAGCTGTCAGTAGGACAGGGCGCTCGATTTTTCTCAGTGCTTGCCAAACAAGAATCTGTGTAAACAAGGGCCATAGATTATACAGAAAGACATTAATTAAGTTAAGAGTTATCTAACGTAATTGTTTGATACCCCTGAACACTACAGCAAAGTTTTTAATCAATACTTTAAGTGGTTAATGATATAATTATGTGCATGACAGTGCCAGTTGCACACAAGACGTTAAGTAGGAATTTCTAAGTTTATTAAAACATATTTTTAAAGAGTTATCTACTCTTGCTGAAAGATGCGTATCATGATGGTACATAAATATTACAACTTTCAAAGTAATGATTGAGTCAGTAGATTGGTAAGTACGATTCGGAGAAGAAAAGGAACACAAAAAATCCTTGACAGAGTTACCTTCTCTTGCCTACCTGTAGGGATCATGATGGTAAACAAGTATTCCAACTTTAAAAGTAAAATCTCAAATGGTAAAGTCAAAAAGTGGACTGGTACAAAGAACTTAGCTTAGAAAAAGAACTTAACGGAGATTCTAAGCCGAAAAGGGTTTTTTTTAAAACAATTCCTTGACAAAGTTACCTTCTCTTGCTTTCAGATGGAGGTCATGATGCAAACAAGTATTCCAAGTTTTCACAGCAATATCTCAAAGGGTGAAGTCAAGAAGTCAATTTTACTCAGATTCAATGTAGTTTCCAAGTCGAAAAAATGCCCTAATTCTGACAAAAGCCTTCACAGAGTTATGTGCCTTTTTCAGTTGATGGATGTAATGATGGTAAGTAATTACCGTTATATTCAAAGCAATATCTCTAATGGTTTTGAACAAACTTGGGTAGTACGGAAAACTTAACCAAGTTAATGTACTTTCTAAGTCGAAAAAGGGTCATAATTCTGACAAAAATCTGCACAGAGTTATGTACTCGTGTCTGTTGATGAAGGTAATGATGGTAAATAAGTAATGTAAGTTTCAAAGCATTATATCTCTAATGATTCTGCCAAAGTGTGGGTAAAACTTAACCAATGTGTGACGCCAGTAGTAGGATAGCTCCCAGTTTCTTCGAAAAGTCGAGCTAAAAATAAACTTTATTACATGATGAAAATATTCATTTTAAGGTATTACAATTGCATGTAAAATATACCAAAAACTGTTTCTAACAAAGTACAAACATTTAATACATGTAGAAAGCAATATGTGAAGTACTCTGTTCATTTGTAACACCTTTGAAATACTCAGATGATGTAACATAATAAATCACCTTGTCAATTGCTTGCTCTAAGAAAAACTGTAATGTTTCCTGGGTTTTATATGACATTAACAGTATGAATTACTTGCCTTGCTGATAAGCCCTTGCTGAAATCTAGCCACCTGACAATTTGGTGAGACTAATAGTGTCTTTTGCTTTGTAACATGTGTGCTGTTTTGGTTGTTTTTTTTTTGTCGTTTGCATAATATCTACCGTGTTTTATACTGTCAGTTCCTTCTAATTTTTATAATGTATGCTACATTTGTTTTTGTCTTGTACAGACTGTGCTTTGTTCAATTTTTTTCGTATTTGTTATATATTTTGTGCTGAATTCTGTATTTTCTTTACTAGTTAGAAATATTAATCTTTATGGCGAAAAATTAAAATCAATCAATCCATCAATCAGTCAATCAATCAATCAATCAATCAATTCGTTTGTTGGCGGTGTATTTCTGTAAATATTTGATAAAAAAATATCTTTCAACAACATTAAAATAAACGAACATTGTGTAATTATCTATGAAATGTCACTTAATTTCATGAAAATGAATACATGTATTGTTCTGTTACAATGAGTTCTTTTAATTATATATATGTATTATCAATATATAAAAAAGGAAAACATAATTTCAGTCTTTATTTTCCTCTACTTATTTTTCAATTGTGCAGCCGTGAAATATGCAAATCCTTTGGCAAGACATAAATTATTCTCTCTCTTTGAGATTCATTCTGTCTGGAGCGAGTCTCGAGAGTGATGAATCTTAGTTGTAACTGAGTCATACTTTTTTTAATTAAATAACTTAACTATTAAAATTTCTAAGCTATAATCAGTATCTCAGCTTCCACAATAACATACAACGGTCCAGGTATGAAAACAATATAGTACTAAAACTTATTCGTCCCAAGATTACGCCTTAACCGGAAACAAGTGGCAGTCGCTGTAGAAATAAGTAAAATACGACAAAATGGGTATGTATAACTTTATATGGATGTCTTTTTGGCAAAAATGACAAAACTTTGTAATACTTCTTCTGCTGATGCTACATTTGCATAAAGTCAAGCACTCGTTATGTTAGAAAGCTTAATTTCGTAACTGTCCTGTAGTCGGTTAATTTTATTTTCGGGCAGTTGCTATCTTCCTGCAAGCTCTTTCGAATAAGATGTATCACGGACTTATATACACATGGACATCCTACAAATAAAATCGATATAAGTTCCTATTACGAAAATTGAAACTGATTGATTACAACAACAATTTCAGAAAGAAAAGAAAGAGATCATTGAGCAAAAAATATTGCGAGAGCATGATTAAAACTAATTTCCTTGAAGCAATTTTCCTCGATTCATGTCAATATGGCCAACAACAGTCATGCTCAAATCGAATGCAAAATCTCCCCAAAGTCTCGTAGCTCACGACAAGAAAAGTGAAGTTGTGTAAGAAGATCAAGAGATGCCAATCCATGTGCATTTAGGTCTGTGGATGTATGAATTATTCTTATTGTATGCTTTCAATCAACATTTAATCGTAAATCTAACATGACAGCGGTCTAAATCCCTTTTAAGCTCATCTGGCTACGCCAGGATGAGCTTTTTCTAATTGATGATTGTCCGTCGTCTGTCGTCCGTCAACATTTTGATTCAAATGACATCTCCTCTGAAACCACTAGGCTGATATTGATAAAACTATGCAGGAATGTTCCTTGCATTAAGCTCTACCAAAATTGTTCAAAGAATTCCATTCCATGCAGAACTCTGGTAGCTATGGCAACAAATAGGAAAAACTTTAAAAATCTTCTTCTCTGAAACCACAAGGCCTAGAGCTTATATATTTGGCATGTAGCATTGTCTAGTGGACCTCTACCAAGATTGTTCAAATTATGACCCCCGGGTCAAAATTGACCCCACGCGCGTGGTCACTTAGTTTTGCATAGGCTTTATATAGGAAAAACTTTAAAAATCTTCCTCTCTGAAACCACAAGGCCTAGAGCTTAGATATTTGGCATGTAGCATCGTCTATTGGACCTCTGCCAATAGTGTTCAAATTATGACCCCCGGGTCAAAATTGACCCCATGGGGGTGGTCACTTAGTTTTGCATAGGCTTACATAGGAAAAACTTTAAAAATCTTCTCTGAAACCACAAGGCCTAGAGCTTAGATATTTGGCATGTAGCATCGTCTATTGGACCTCTGCCAATAGTGTTCAAATTATGACCCCCGGGTCAAAATTGACCCCATGGGGGTGGTCACTTAGTTTTGCATAGGCTTACATAGGAAAAACTTTAAAAATCTTCTCTGAAACCACAAGGCCTAGAGCTTAGATATTTGGCATGTAGCATTGGCTAGTGGACCTGTACCAAGATTGTTCAAGTTATGACCCCCGGGTCAAAATTGACCCCGTGCGGGTTGTCACTTAGTTTTGCATAGGCTTTATATGGGAAAAACTTTAAAAATCTTCTTCTCTGAAACCACAAGGCCTAGAGCTTAGATATTTGGCATTCAGCATTGTCTGGTGTACCTCTACCAAGATTGTTCAAATTATGACCCCTGGATCAAAACTGACCCCACATGGGGGAGGGGGTCACTTAGTTTTACATAGGCTTATATAGGAAAAACTTTAAAAATCTTCTCTGAAACCACAAGGCCTAGAGCTTAGATATTTGGCATGTAGCATTGCCTAGTAGATCTCTTCAAAGTTTGTTCAAATTATGCCCCTGGGGCCAAAATTGACCTTGCCCGGGGGGGAGGGGTCACTTGTTTTACAAAGACGTATATAGGGAAACCTATTGTATATAACATTATCTAGTGATCTTCCACCAGGCAAGTGGACTTGTACCAAGGTGAGCGATATAGGGCCATGTTGGCCCTCTTGGTTTAGTAATGCCCTTAAAAGAAAATTTTCTCTGTTTTCAGCCGTGTCAACCGGAACGTCACTCATGTTATCTGCCACATTGACAGTTGTATGTTTTGCTGTTATGCAGATGTTCAGGCAACAGCTTGGTGGGACAGAATACATGACAATTGTTGGGGGATTCATTGGATCAATAGTGTTCATTCTAGTTCTAACTGTATCCTTTATTTTAACAGCCCAACATTTTATTTTTAATTTCTTGGCAAAATTCTCGGCTTCGCACATCCGGGTACTGAAAAAATACTAAGATTCAGGAAAGGTGATCCCTCGGCTGTCATCGCTGGTCTCTATGGATCTTTAACTTTGAATGATATTATAACCAAGATTAGAAATGAAAGAAGACGACAATTTTCCATTACCTTAAAACTATCAGATTGTTTTTATAATAATTCTATGTTGTCAAAAGCTTATTGTTTTGTTTAAAATAAATAAAAACTTGCATATGAGTCAACGGTAAAGACCGAGTTTTCACCTTCTACCGAATGAAGAAATGGACGCGACCTAATAATCCGATTGGTTAACTGGTCAGTATGACGTCACGGCAAAGCTGAGAATATAAGGAAAGTATGCATATCCAGAAAGTACTATTTAAGCACAGTACACTCGAGCAAAAAGCAAGTACCAGTCTACTATACACACAATAATTGCAGGCACTCACCAGAACTAGCACTGGTCCATTTTTTCCATACGGCACTGTTTGCCTAGCACACAAAACAACAATTATTACTTTAAATTTGTAGCCAGTTCAATTTCTTTTGAGCCAATTTAACTTCTTTGAAGTGAATTTTGGCATTGGCTAATGCCAGAGCTAGCCCTGCACACACAAGCGGTCTAGTCCTGCAGTGATTGGGATTCATCAGCAGATATGTGTTAAATACATGCACAAAACCTTGAAACAAATGGAAGTTATACACAGTCTGTTTTAGTTCAAAGGAGTAAATCCTGTACAATTTTTTTCTTGTCAACTGACAGTTTCAGAGTTCAAACATGTCAATATATAAAAAATGTGCTTATTTAATGTTACATTATTTTTTGAGCAGGTAGTGTCAGATTGAAGTGCTTGCAGTATAACAAAAAGTAGATCAATGTGTTATGCAATATAGCTAATGGTAGTTCTAAGTGCTAGATACTGTTTGTGATTTGAATCTTTAACTCGATAAAAGGCTGTAAACAACTTTGAGAGTTTGATGTTTGGAGAAGGTTTCCACAGCAAAGTCCCAGAAGGTAAATTATGTTACTTCACAGCATCTTTAGTTTAACCTACTTTTCACTAGCTTGCCTCTAGCCGCATATATTGTCAAAATTCATGCAGTTATTCCGGAGCTCTAGCCGATGAATTGTCAAAATATGACTGCTCTTGGCCAGAAAGGGGCTGGAGGAAATAATGGTAGATGTGTCTAATCTTTATCTTTTTCTGGTGAAACAATTTAAGCTTGAAAATTAATGATAAACTTGTCATTCGTTGTATGTTCCCAAATACTAGAACTGTAAAATACAGTACTGAAACTGTAAAGCTTGTGTTGGAGCTTACAAGTACTAATGTGTAAATATAGAATTCGGAGGGTGATTTTTGTATTGTATGTGAAAGAAATAATTAGCAGTTTGACATTTTGATAGTTCATTGTGAAGTAATTTTATTTACACTTACTTCACTTATAGTAGATTGTTTGAACTTTCATTGCAAAGTATACTTTTTTCTGGTTATTTCAGTTATATTCAGCATGGTGATTGCGATGTTTTCATCAGCTCTTGTACACAGAGTTTGTGTAACTACATGGTAAGTTCTGATATTTTATTCAATAGAATTATCCTAAGAGAAAAATTCAGTGCATTGTGAAAAAGCTAGAACATGTACAAGTGAAGAAGCAAACAGATAGTCTGTACCTTCAGGCAAGTTTTTTTTTTTACAGATAATACTGTTTGGTATAGAGCCACTTCAGTGTTGAGTGTTACACTATAACTTTCTAGTTTACAAAGACACAAGGCTAGATCACAATTTGACCAGCCTTCATTGCTGATAGGAAGCCTACTTGCAGGCCAATAAAGAGGTCCGAAGTTCCATGGTCAGCCTCAACATGCTAGTCAGAGTAACTAACCTTCCGTACATGCCAGTAATAGAATAATATAGGAAATAGGTTTAAAGTAAAAGTATTTAGACTTGACCCCCAAGTAAACTAAAAAGAATTAGAAAATTAATCCTCAATCCACCCCCACAACTCCACCAATAAGCTATGTTTCAGGATTGACTAATTAGAAACTAGAGATCTCAGACTGGTCTCAAATCGAAAGAGGGGTGTTACAGTCTGATGCCTGGTTCTCATTTATAGCAGAGGGTAAATAGACAAGTCCCCTATGACATTAGCCACTTGGCAAGAACATTAGCCCTATATGATTTTGCAAAAGCAGACATTAGCCACTTCATCAAATAATCTTTCTGATTGTATCTGCGTAATAACTCTCTATACTCTTTGACAAAATTAACAAATCTTACAAAACCACACTTTCTATTTCAAATTTATGATGATATTAAATCAAGTTTTAAATTTTGAAAAGTGAACGGGCTAATTATGAAGGGGCTAATGTCCCTCTGTGCAAAATTGATTTAAGGGGCTAATGTCCTACATTCATAGCAGAAGATTGTTGCATAATCTAAAACTTACAAGTATTAACTGACAGCGGATCTGTATGTTGTTTATTCAGTTCATTTTTTGCTATGCAAAGCATAACTTTATATTGTGTATTTTCTGTTTTTTATTTCAGCTTTATATTTTCCATGGTTGCATTGTACTACATCAACAAGGTATCTCAAGTAAAGTACACAGTAGCAGCACAAGTTCAGGGCAAGCAGACACCTAAGAAGAAAAAGTAGACCAGTACATGAACAGCTAGAAACTTACTAAATGATACAATTAACAGCGGTTCTTGTCTATATCTGACCTTAAAGTGATGTAACTATTCAAAACGACTATCAAAGTTTTTAGAAGGACGTTATTCATTGATTTATACTCCTGTAAAAGTGAAACATTACCAAAGTTATAAACATGTAACCATAATACATGAATCTGTAAAACAGATCCCATTTGGATAACAGATTCTAATTGAATTGGAGAAAATCGTTAATTCTTCTTGACTTTCCTAGTCAAAAATTGAAAATTGATTTGACTCATTTACATTTATCATTAAGAAACAACTCTGCATAGCTCAGCTCTTGCATTTTCACAAATACATGTACTTTGTTTTAAGCGTGATTGTAATTGAATAGTCATTTTGAAGGGTATATCACTTTAAATTTTGACTCGTTCAGTTCCATAGAATATTTGATAAAGTATATCAACCTTCTGCTGATGTCAAGTTCATTAATATTAAGTAAATTTTGTTTTGTTCACTTCAGGTCATCGTTTTTATCATTGTTGAGACGTTACAGCTCATTTGAACTGTTAATTTCTTCTCAACACATCTTATTTTACAAGATTTACAGAATACATGGTCAGATATAGGTACAAAGTAACTGGCTTTTTATCAGGTGCGTGAATGTGCTTAAATGAGAGAAAAATTGTGTAAATGTTTTATTAAGGCTATATAGTAAAATGACCAAAGGGAAAATAGAGTTGTCTTTCTTGATGAACAACAACTAGTATTGTTGTATGAACTGTCATAGGCAGGGAACACTCGTCCTCCTACCAGCAACCAGTAGCAGATCTATATAGTCCGCTTGTCTCCCTAGTCTGTCTTGCCTACATTTATTTGTCATCCCTTTGAACAATTAAAAGTTCTGACTTTGTAAGGTCGACAAAACCATTTAAGAAGTTGGACAGGATAATGGTTAATCCCTTGTAATGACAAAACAAAAGGGCCAGTATCGCTCTACTGGTCTGTCCGACTGGATTGTTCTGAGTAAGTTTTATGAAAATCTTTTGCAATATTAGCAAGGAAAAGCTAACAGAGTTCACTGTGACCTTGACTCGCAGAGATTTAAACAGACTCGGTGCTTGTACTGCCTTTCCTTTTTGCGACGAGATGGGAAGGTGGATGGCACATTATAGAAAACCCTTTTCAACACTAGAATCCACAGAATGCACCCTATCATCCTGATAGTTGGCCAGAATATTTGTTTTGAGAAGTGCTGGGTCAAGTACGATGCTAGGTCACATGGGCCCAAAATCTAGGTCACCAGGTCAAATAGAGCCACACTTTGTTCCCAGTCATCATTACGGGTCGTACCGTCTATACCTTGAACAAGGTTGGTGGACCCAATAAGCACGATAACAAACAAACCCAGTCATCATTAAATTTTATATTTGCAAGAATTTGTGTCTTTATGAACTCTGGTCAGGTTCGAGACTGGTTCACATATGGGATAAACAGGTCAAATCATAGAAAAACCTTGTGAACATTCTAGAATCTTTATTTTATACCCAATTATCGTAAAAATTGGTGAGAATGAGTGTTAGCTTTGATGAACTCTAGGACGAGGTTTAAATTGAGTAAAATGGAATCAAAAACTATGACACCAGGTCAAATCGTAAAAAACTGTGAACATTCTAGATGCAAAAGTTGACACCTAGTCATCTTGAAAACTTGTGAGAATATTTGTCTTGATGACTCTAGGTCAACTTGGAAACATGGGGTTAAAAATTATGTCACCAAGTACATTGGTCTTGCTGACTCTACGGACCTATATAGGTACTTGATGACTCTAGGCTAACTTGGTAACATGGGATTAAAATTATGTCACTAAGTACGTTGATCTTGATCTTTGACCTACATTTTTGTTGTTTTAACTATAGTTATAAAACAAAGACTATATGTGTACAGTTTTGCCAATAGATTTCAAATTGTCCTCAGCTGACCTTTAGGAGCAATGTGAATCAGGTGAACGATATAGGGCTAGCATTGTCCTCTTACGGTGGTACTGTGGTCGAGTGGTTAACACTCTGGACTACCAATCCGGAGGTCCTCGATTCGAATCCCGGCCGGGGCACTGGGCTTTTCAGAAATGTTTCTCGACGTTTCCCACCCATCTAGAGATAAACTGGTTAGAAATCCAGAGGTAGTCTCGCGTGTGCTATACATAGGGCACGTTAAAGAAGCAATTGGTCTATTCGTATTGAGTTAGGGTCTAGTCCTCGGATTCCAGTGTATCTGTTTCTTCAACTGTGACTATCATGGGTTATGGCAGTTTCACCGGAGGAGAAATCCTAGGGTCGGCCGGGACTATAAACAATCTGAATCATATGGCCCTCTATATATACATGTATTTGTTAATCCGACATGTAGATTATTTCATAAAGTAAAAGTTCGGATAGAAATAACACAACCAGCAAAAGTTTAACACGTGAGTACATGTATTTATGTGTGAAATCACTCCACCTTATATTACATTCAGAACATAACAACATGCAAAAAAACATTTACAGATAAACTGGTTCAGACACATTAGGTGTATTAAAATAAGCCGCTCCACCTTCGTAGAAGAAAACATTATCTTGTCGATGCCTTTCTATTGCATTGCTGTCTGTGTACAGATATCCATTTGGATGTAAAACAGTTCCAGTGTACACAGGTACATGTCGATTGTCATGTGTGTAATCCATTTGACGATGGGGACGAATAACATTCACTTCGTTATCTGCACTGTTTTTGTATTTGCTGTTTTTGTCGCCATTTTGTTTATCAGAATCGTGACTTCTTTCTTTTGTCAAGCCCTCGCGAAGTCTAGAATAATGCGAAGGATTTTTTCCATCATATCTTCTTGAATAGTTCTGACGAGTTGGAGTTTCGTTACTACCGGTCACGTGATTGTTTCCTAGGTTACCATTCGCTTCTTTATAATCGGGAAATGCATAGCTGCTTCTCTTCCAGATACGGGCTTGCACATTCCCGCCCAATGCATTTACTCCTGCATTATGTGCTGGTTTGTCTTTCGTTTTATGGACTTCCTCGAATCGTCGCCTTTGTCTGTACATAGCCCAAGTAATTGACGTTATTTCTGAATCGCTCAATCTCGTAGGAGAAGCGACATCATCTGACCTGAAAGTTAGAATTAGGTGAGTAGGTGGGAACAAATGTTATAGTCCGGAAGGATAAAAATACATGAAATATCCTTCAGTAAAAGTTACGTTATTGACACAGAACTATATATAGATATAGTTATACAACAAATGTAATTACCTTTTCCTCACATAGCGTACCAACCGCACTATACATTGCACTATCATGAACAGTATTTCAAGAACTGTAACAGCTGAAACTCCGGCTACCAGCGCAGATAACCCTCCAATTCTGACCAGAAGATCCATAACCTGAAGAAAAAACAAAAGGTGTTTTGTTTTTATTTTGCTTGCGTTTTGTTTCTCTTTCTATTCCTTTCCTGTAATACCAGTTCTGTGATTGATAAAATTGCTTGATCCCAAAATTGTTGAACGAAATACAATATAATGCCATGTTTTAAACTGGCATTCTTGCATGATTTTTCCTCTTGTTGTTTTATAATACGCAGTAATTCAATTAACTGTCAAAAGTCTGATTAGTAACATTTAGAGTAATTTGCCTCATACGTGTCGGTGATGAAAGTTTAAATTGTATTTAACCACAAATTGAAATTTCATAACTTGTACACAAATTCCAACACGATTGAACTTGGATGATGATGTACAAATTCAATTTCAGTTTATACCTCATTAGACTCGTGTTCCTCTATTTCTTCATATGTTTCTGGCGTAAGATGTATCGTCAGCTTGGCGATGTTATTTCTGGAAGAGAATAATATTTTCATTATGTTAGAAATGCTTGCTTATATAGCAAAGTAATTTCAGCTTTTCTCTTATTCAAAATCTCCTCAGAAAGAATTAATACCAATGAAAAATATGCCGGCTACTATGAGAAAAATACACCCCCCCCCCCCAAAAAAAAAAACAAAAAAAAACAAAAAAACAACCAAATCATTTAAACATTGGATTTCTAATATAACGTATTTACATGTGGGTTTTTTTCTTCAAAAGGCATCCCGTAAAACCTACAGTACACTTGATACGGGGTGTCAGTTTTTAGCTTTTCCCTTACCTTACATAGTCATTGGTGATATTCGTCAGTCCAGGAAGCATTGTATTACCAAACTGCATCTGCAAACATCACAAAATAAGAATTATTTGACCTACATGAATGTAGATTTGTATACTTGTGTGTTCCGAGAACACATTTTGTTTTCGTTCAAAAGGGTTATATTTAAACACATTAAATAGAATTTGTACTTTTTCGATCTTCGCGTGAAAGGAAAACTCAAGATCATATTAGATTTTGATTTTTATGTCTGAATTTTTAGCCATGTTACTTTTGCAAACAGGTAAGCCAAGCAGGGATATTATAACAACAACATAAAATTGACAATACCATGTACTGTTTGGAGGGCCACTCAACCATCGTCATTTGCAAATCAAACTTCTTTTCACTGAAAATAACCCATACATATTCACTAAAATAAATGAAACACATGAACTTACAAATTTACTATGTATTCACGCAATACAAACAAATGTATGGTTGCAAAATGTCATTCAATGTGTACTATACTTCAATAGCAGTATATGACCGGCACCTTTTCCTAAAAATTACTGTTATAACATACTGACTGTATGTTTTTCCAAGTAAAAACCCCGAAGATCGTTTGAATTTATACTTCGCTGTCCTAATACTATTTAGCATTTTTCTGCATTTCTTTTCTATACATGCTCTCTAAACCATGGTCGCATTGTTGGTAACTTTATATCGAACAGATGGTGTTTTATATATCGAATGTAAATGATACTGAACAAACTTTTGATATTTACTCTACATACATGTACGTACTGACATCACCGAGATATTGAAATGTTGACGATTTCTTCTACTTACAAGCGAAATACCATAAATTAGAAACAAAAACGTTCAACAAGTATGTTATGTCTGTAATCGTATATATTTACAACGGCAACTGCCGAGGAGAACGGTTATGTCACGCCTCATTTTCTGTTGTTTAGCTATATATGCATGTGATGTGAAACTGAATAATATTTCATGTACAAACTGTCTCCATATATGTGTAGACATGAATGCAAGTGTAGGAAAGTGGATTGAAACTGGACTCAATATATCAATGATCTGCAAACACACACACACACACACACACGCACACATACCTGCACCTTTCTTGGCACTGGCATGGTAAAGTTCCCTCCATTTGCAAGTGTTGTAGAGATTTAACACAAATATCTGAAAAAAAATATGACTATCATAAAAACATCGAAACTGGGTATAAGGTGAATGACCTTGACCATAGCTATCTTCGTAAAAGAGTCAGGAACGGCACTTTTAATCTCGTTAAAATATTAAATTACATGTAATACGGATATAATGAAATCTGCAGCAAGCTCCCTACGTAGTTACCTACATTAGATTGAAAAGGCCAACTAGACCATATATATCTTTTTAAAATGGACATACGATTTATCAGCTGTTAAAGTAAGTACATGTACATGTATTATGAATTATAAAAGTAGTTTTGTGATGACCGTGTGGTTTCTAGGGTAAAAAGGAAGGTGTCTATACAAACAAATGTAGATCTATACGTACAGTCAGACACTTCGACCATCTCACACAGTTTTAGATCAACTTCTTCTCCATATAAACTGCAGTTGCATATTTTAACAATATGTTGTATTAAACAGCGATTTTCACATGTCTGGAAAAAAAACACATTTACATGTATAAAATAAAATTATATAGTTATTAAATTTTGTGCATTTCGAATGGTGGCATAAGCGTCTTTTCTATATGGATATTTTGTGGTTCCACGATTGATCTTCGTTTAATAACAACTATTAACAACCATTAACATTGAATAACGTTATGTTATTTTTAAATTACTAATAACGGTAACCTGTATAGGTATCTGATTATTTACACATGTAGGCAGGTAAGATGGTGCTTTAGAAATGTATTACCTTTTTACTCACGGCCGAAGGATTACATGAGCTGTCCAGCCGATTTATTGTGGTCACCTGAAATAATCTTCAAACTGTTAGATTGTTTTAAAGATTTTGAAAGAATATGGCCACGTTGTAAGTGCTTATTAACGCCCTAACGCTATATACAATATAATAGTTATTGAACCTGACTGACTCGGGTTGAGATTGTTAACCGACCGAGCTAAGTTAAGTTTTTCATTCTAAACCGAGTTTCATGCTCAAATTTTGGATAAAATTTTATAAAACTATGTCGGGCAACTTTTCCGAAAATATTTTAAATGTCTCCAAAATTTTGTTTCTTATAATAGACGGTGCTAGAAGTTAAATTCGTCTAGCTGAGTGTGAAAATAGTTCATAAGTACGGACACATAATTACGGGGCATGATTGCCTTGCTGTTGTTGCTATTTCAGTTAAAATAATACGACAATGATTTACTGTTCGTTCCTTATCGTGGTTATGAAACACATGCATATACTAGTATATAATGTTGAAATAAAAACTTATAAATGTTGAATGAATTATTGATTAGTAATGCGTATAAAGATTGATGCATGCTTATTTGAAAGCCTTGCGTTTTCGAACGTGCAGTCACTGGTTTAAACTATTTCATAATACAATATGACTGAATGAATGAATGTTTACTATTATATATCTTAATTTACGAGACTGTGTATAACATGTTAAGTAGATTTATATCATTGTCTTTACTTCGTAGAACATGGAACATGAAACAAGGAAGTTATATCATTTTGTTAATAATTTCTTAAGAAGGCCACATTGAAATGCTAAATACACTGTATACGCATAAGTATGTTCTCGCATGAATGTCTAAATGTGCATATTTCTTTGAATAAAGTTGTTATTATTATTATTATTATTATTATTATTTTGTTATTGTTGTTGTTGTTGTTGTTGTTGTTGTTGTTGTTATAAACGATATGACATAGAAGTACCTTATTCATGGAAATGGTTGAATGATGTCCTGGAGATACTACCATCCCTGGATGTTGCACTGTGTCCAGATTGTCACTTAGAGACACTGTAAACCCAACTGATGGTGAAAGCTGGTCAATGTATTCCTCAGACTGAGCATTCAGAACCAAATCAACTGCAACACACACATACAGGCAGTATCAAAGTGATGTTGGTTAAAATAGTGACACACATTGTAAAATGACAAGACAATCTGTAACAGTTGTGTATATGGCGGAAACATCCTGTCTTTAATAAAAAAATACCGAGTATTCGATATATTTTAATGTTTTCAGTTAAACAAGCCGTACAGGGTTAAATACTATGGCCTTCGCATCAACGCGACTTATAAAGGTTTTTTATTAAAATTTTAAAAGACGTTAGATTGTTATACATTTTCATGAATAATAAATAAATTGTTTACATACTTGTCCCTGAGTTACTGCGAGAAGTGACAACGAGGCAGTTTCCAAACACAGGATCAGTCTTGGTCTGAATTTTCCTGGAAAATGAGAATAGGAATACAATTTTGCTATGATTTACAAAAATGACAAGTTTTAAGTTGACGCGTAATCGCGTATCATAACTGATTTGAATTGATTGTATTGAATGTTAGTACCAGAACACTATAATGTTTACAGTCGAGCGGAGTCTGACATTATAAATCCAAAGATCTCTTGAGTTGTCCAAAGACAGACGAGACGTTACTATCATGCAGACTCACTTATATGGATAGCCATATCTATCTTACTATACTAAATGACCACCCCACATAGATATCTAAGTTGCATGTAAGGAGAGACAGACTTACTTCTTTTGACAATACGTGTTGCCTATCCAACATTCTATAAGAGTTTCGTTTGCAATATATCCCACATTCTTTACAGCACTCATAGAAATCTGTGTTACTTCCCGCAACAGTTCCGGCTTTCCATAATTGCTTAAGCGATGCAAAAGAGATGTATCGGATGTTGTCACGAGTTCTTGCACGACAACGTCCTTTTCAATGTTTGCAATAAATTCAGAAAGTGTATTCGAAGCACTGCTTAGAATTATTGCTTTTAGTTGTGACTTAGAATTAATCACTTCTTTTACTGTCTTTCTTTCTGTCCTCGCATTTATATTGGATCCATCTAAAAATGGTTTCAAATCGTTTAATTCGGAACTAGCAAGTTTAGACTTTTTGATCAAGTTTAAATTGCACACCGTCAATGAAATATCACTTGGGTCCACTTTATGAGGAGATGTTATAATTTTAATGCGATATTCTGTGGTTTTCTCTAAAAATTCTCCCAGTGTGAAAAATACCAAAACTATGAATGTCACAACAGAAATAAGCACAATAGCTATCCAAAGTATAAAGCCAGCTGTCCCTTTTGTTTTACTAGCAGACTTTGCTCCATGTATATCCAACACAGAGAGCGATTTCCGGGCCCTGCGTACAAGCCAATGTTCAGAAAATCTTTTTCTTACTTCCGAAAGATCTTTCCAGATTTTATCGTTATCGTCTAAATATCCATTTTCACGTTTTTCACGCGAGTTTTCCGAGTCATTTCTCTGGTGTTTCTCTTGGTCTTTGTCCTTTCCGGTGTCTGATATAGAAGTAAAGTATCTTTCACAGCGGTCCTGCCAAGACTGAGATTCATACTCGCCCTCCATTTTTTTTTCTCTCAGAAAACAAATGTTACAACGCACCTGTTTTGCTTAACACTGCTCGATGACAACTGTGTGCATTCGAATGTTTATTTCCTTTTTAACACATTGTTCGTCTCCCTCCTTTTAAAACTCTATAGACAAAATTATGAAAAATCATAGTTTAATTTTTGTACTATCACGCATTGACGTAAGTTATTCCGTTTTGGCAATGTGTTCTATGTTCCTTTAACACAAAAACATAATTATATACTGCATTTTCACTGCGTTCCTATTTTGCTAATTCAAGAGAAAATCGAAAAACATTTATACTAGAATGAAAAGCAAAATATTGAGAGAACAATTCCGACTGAATAAGCAAATACAGTCAATACTTTGCTCAAAAGACGTACAGCTTTCACGTTTGAATGTCAAATGTATAAAACATAATTTGACACTTGCATTTTTCATAAAGTTTAATCAATTAAAGAAAGAAAAGAAATAATTGCTGTATGCGCGTGCTTTGTTCAGACACAACAATATTTGTCCACGTTTTTCAAACCCGCCTATCTGTATTGTTCTTTTACTGGGCTCCAATATCGGTTTAGTTGTCTTTTTGTTTTACCTTGTTTACAATAAATGACTGGTCTAGGATCAATGTTATTAATGTTGTAGAGAAGAAAGGACGCGGTGACTCCGAACGTTAAATAAAAAAGGCTGGATTATCTCGTAAGATTATCGTTGACTTTATAATCCCTATTTTAAGACATTTTTGTAAGGTAATTAAATCCGTCATACGCGAATGTTCCAGTTGTGGGTCACTTGGGTTTATGGTAGTTACAAGAGATATACGTAAAGTCTTAACATAAACTTGGTCATTATAATTTCTTTACATAGAGTGTTGGTATAATGTTTTATTATTCTTTATAGTCCCTGCAGACCTTACGATTCTCCACAGGTGAAACTGCCAAGACCATCAGATGCAGATACAAGGGAATTTGGGTACCAGACCCTAGCTCTTTACGAATAGACCCCTTGGTCTGGTGGACGTATAGCACCGACACACTCGAGACAATACCCCTGGGTTTCTAACCAGTTCATATCTAGACGGGTAGGAAACACGAAACGGCGTTTCTAAAATTCCCATTGACCCTGCCGGGATTCTAACCGAGGACCTCCATATGAGGGTCATGATAGCCCTATATCGTATGCTCCAAAAGACTAGTGTCATTATGCTCATCTTACTGCACATATACTCAGTTCCAAAAGAAAGTGTGCCTTGGTTTTTGTTATTTTTGTATTTTTTTACAGAATTTCAGATGTTTGGCTCAATTTAGAGCATTTATGTAATTGCCTGTGCATTGACAGCGCATTAATCGTGCAAATTGGGTCATGTATAAGGTGTGTTCGAAATTCGAGACCGATACGTTTTATCAAAATGGAGAAATAAAAAAGTGCACACTTTCTTTTGGAACTGAGTATAGTGTATTTTTGGTGACAGTTTTATGAAAGTAATTTTCGGTTGCTGTGCATTTAAATGTGTTAAACTAATGATAATTCCGCATTAGTATTTGAAGTTGGTGCTTTAGAAATAAAATAATCGGACAAATAAAATAATAGTTCCTTCCTTCGCGGTGATCTCCCTTGTGTTGTAGTTGTCAGTAGAGAGAAATGGCAGTGGAAGGGAAACAACTCCCACATGCAGGTTTTTTTTAATTGACTCTCCCGTCAAAATGGAAGTTATTTATTATTAGTGTAGGTAAGGAAGAATTTGGTGTATTGGGTTAAAAGCTATTATTTCCTCTACCCTTTTTACACACACCTATTTCAGCTGGATCTTTTCTTGAAACAAATGTGCATAATTCCACTTTAAGTGTTTTGTTTTCTCAAGAGCTTCTGATCAACTGGTTAATGATAGCACAACATTATAATATCAATGTTAGTCAGGGAGTTACAGATAACGAGATGGATTCCTGCATATCAGATGAACAACTACAGAAATACGCAGAACATTTTGTCTCAGAATCAGGTTTGAAGTGACTCCCAAAGTTACATTTTTTCAAGTTTCATGAGATATCCACTGTCATCAATGATAGCCTTGTTAATAAAGCACTTGCCAGATATCAGCAGCTATGTTGGACTATGTGTACACAGCCCTTAGTTCATAACTGTAGCTGTTAGTTTATTAATGTAGCCTCTGTGATGGTAATCTAATACATTCTGATTACTCTAGTCTTGTTGCCTGCTTCAGAGTTATGGTCAGAAGTCGCATCTGAATAAGAACTTTGTGGAGGAAAGTTTGCTCTCAATTTTCTCACTTAAACCAAGTTTGCTCTCACTATACACATACCCCCCTGAAAACATGTTTTTTTCCAATCAATAATGATATGTCAAAGGTATGTGCCTTCAACCTGTGAGTATATATAGCGAAAAATGAATGTTAACCTGGAATGTAGCTCGACATTAACTTTAGAATAATGTTCAACTGCAGTGTTTAGCTGAACATGTACACTGAACCGAATTTCTAAACGTCCATTTATAAAAAAAGTATTGAAAAAAAAGTGTGAAATGTCTTAAAATTTAGAACTCCAGGGTTATACACAGTGCTCTATCGAATTTTACCCCCAAAAAAGCATTAATGTCCAACTCGAAAAACAAAAAGATGACAAGAATTACCACTGAATAGCGGGCTAGAGCCGTTGGCATTATTGGTGCTGGTACCTCGTTTCGGCAGGTATGAATGATTTTGTAAATTAATTTATTATTTTCGACAGAATGTGAGAAATGATATTAGATATAATTATATTCATTATTAATGTATATAATTATTTTATTCTTATATTTAAATCAAACATCAAGTGGACGTTTAGAAATTCTGTTCGGTGTATTATTTCTCACATTCTGTCGAAGTTGATAAATTAATTTACAAAATCAGTAAATCGAGGTAATGCCGACGGTTCTAGCCCGCTATTCAGCGGTCATTCTTGTCATTTATTGTCGCCGCACTTCAGTGCGGCGTACTGTCTGGAATGGGATTTTTTTTATACGTGGAGGGGCACGTGATTTTTTTTTCCAAGATTATTCGATGCAAGATAATTTTACCCACTGCCAATAAAGTTTTACAGAAAAAATATTTGTAATATTTTTTTATTGTTTTATTTTTTTAAAATCTTTTAATTTATTCCCTCATGTGGTGCACGATTTCAAATGGTCAAGGTGTATTTTGACTGATAAAACATTTGAAACCAGTCTACGGAAAGTCAATCATAATTTATTTTTAGAAAGTTGAAAATAGTTCTCACGTGATGTAAACAATAAAGCTATCCACTCCGTATATTCAAAATATAATTTTTGTCGTTTGAATTGATGAATTAGACTAAAAGTTATTTCCCTTGGTTCATAAGCTCCGATAGGTGTGGCAGTTTGGTAACTCACGTAGTTTTCGTGCAGTATAAAGTAGCGCGTAATTGCCATTCAGCCTTGGGTACAGCCCAAAGGGGTCTGTAACATTGTCTACTCGTTTGTTAACGTTACATGTATATAATAAGTACCTTGTACTTATTATATACATGTACATGTAACGTTAACAAACGCGTAGAAAATGTTACAGACCCCTTTGGTACAGCCGACATAAGACGTTTATTTATAAATAAAGTATTTAAAGTGGAATCAAGTAAATATCCAGCTGAAATAGGTGTGTGTAAAAAGGGTAGAAGAAATAATAGCTTTTAACCCAATACACCAAACTTTTCCTGCTAACTTTCCAACTTATATGATCACATCGTAAATGAGTTACATTATGTATGTTTGATATTGAAGTGGATATAAGACACGTTTGGTGATGCATAATTGTAAGGTTCATCGAAGTATCTTTACGTGTTAAGGTGTTTTGCATTGAATGTCGGTACTTGTACGGCTTATACTAAAAAAAACTTTGTGGTTTTTTGTTTCTAATCGGAGGTGTAACTCAGCTGTTGTAACGCAAGGTCAATGAACAAAGTATTATCTTTGAGCACTCTTCTGAAACTGATATTCGAAAAGTCTTCTTACAACGGTACAATCTGTGTATGTTATACTCGCGATGTTTTCACAAGACTTTGATTCAGCTGGATCATTTTCAAGAAAACAGAAACAGAAAATACAAACTAAACTATTTTAGTTGTCGGTGTAATACTTTTGGATATATATTTCTTTTAGATATTGCGCAACTGTATTTTACGAAAATTGAAGTGAATCACGTTAAGAAGTGGTCATATTTTGATGAGTGAACTTATTTATTATATATTCTTTATTACAATCTTAGCAGTACCAATTTTGTTTTTCGAGTTGGACATTCTACGTTTATTGCATTGAAATAATATTAAGCGCTAAAATCACGATACACGTGATCCTCCATTCTCGTACGTCCAGAGCATTCATTACATAATTTCATAGTTTGTCTGAAAGATTGGCAAACCACTGATGCATGAGTGCCATAAGTCGTAATTCGTAGTCATCGTCTCGCGCGGTCAACCGTGACAGTGAAATGTCATTTTTTTGGGTAACATTCGTTAGAGTACTATGTATAACTCTGGAGTTCTAGATTTTAAGTCGTTACACATAATACTTTTCTTATAACTGAATCTTATAAAATGGACGTCTGAACATTAACATTTACGTTGCACTTTTCAATGTCGGGATGAGGTGTTCAGTTGAACATTCGTTTAAGCTCGATATTCATTTATAAAATAAGCCTGAAATATAGCTCTATTTTATAGCTAGAATAAGTGTCGCTTTATTTCACAGTTATCACTGTTTTACAACTGTTACAGCTGTTCTTTAAACATAATAGCATAAAAAGCTGGAATTAATGCAAAAACTTCAAGATTTATATATTAACGCAATAAAAGCGAATAGAAACATGGTGTCACATAATGCCCTCGGGCGAATATTTAAGGGGAGCGGTGGTGTAGAGGTTAAGGTGTCTGCAGCTCATTCCGGAAGTTGCGAGTTCGAGACCCTCAGGGGGTAACGACCGAACTTTCATAATTGATACCAGAACTGTGTATTCAGGAAGCGGACTCGAGAGTGACTCGCGAAGCTGCAAGATTTCTTCACAATCGAGCTAAAATAAATGAGTATACACTAAACTTAGTCTTATATTAGGCAAGCAAATATCGATTTTTACTGATTGAGTGGCCGAAATAATCAGCGGTTGTCCGGTCTGATACGGAAGATTTACGACCGCAGGCGAACTATCCGGCCGCTACAACCCTGACCAGCCTTACCTTTGCTAGTGAGTAGAGAACAAATTGACGTAAATAAAAATGACTTGATATGGCTTTAAAATAATGATTTAATTAACTAAATTAACTGTGCTATGCGTTTCATACAATTCATCAGGCAATGATCAACTGAACATTAACTCTTGCTCTAGCACGCAGTACGACATTCGATTATCAAGCTAGTCATTCTTAAATACGTTAGACAATCTTAATATCGAACTGCACTGTTTAGCTCAATGTTCGTTTTAGCTCAATATTCGATTATCAAGTTTAATTTCTGATAAAACATTAGACGAGCTGCAATGTTTAGCTGTACATTTCGTGCCACATTCGTAAAATAGACACAATTCAGCTGTACATTTCGATATAGCTCGACATTCGTATAATACATTAGACGATCTCAATGTCGAGCTGCATGCATTGTTCAGCTGTTCATTTCGTTAAAGCTCGACAATTGGATAATAAGTTAGACGATCTCAATGTCGAGTTGCAATATTCAGCTGTTCATTTCGTAAAAGCTCGACAATTTGATAATACATTAGACGATCTCAATGTCGAGCTGCAATGTTCAGCTATTCATTTCGTTAAAGCTCGACAATTGGATAATAAGTTAGACGATCTCAATGTTGAGCTGTGTTCAGCTGAACATTCGTTCTAGTTCGACAATCGTTTTTTAGAAAATGTCAGTCTCAATGTCGAGCTGCATTGTTCAGCTGAGACGTCTTCTTTGATAAATGTCGAGGTAGAGCAAATGCCTATAGCTGACCATTGCAGCTCGACATTGAAATCGACCAATATTTTATACGAATTTCGAGCTAAAACGACACCGAGGTTGAAAGATTAAATAAATACATACGAATGTCGAGTTAGAACAAATATTCATCTGAACATTGTAGCTTGACATTGAAAAGTGTTGATAACTGATAATGAACATCTATGTGCCTGTTCAGCTAGACATTGCCAGTGATGAAATATCTTATCTTATATTCCCTGACGTAAGATGACTAAGTGACGTCAGAACGAACTACTTTAATGAATGAATGCGTAAATGCATACATTACTACAAGAAAACAGCGCGTAAATTAAGTCACTAGTGTTATTTCATTTCCACTACTAAGCAAGATTTTTCACTGGCTGCACGTGTGGATGAGAACATCCGGCTCTCGGATGACTGTTTTTGCAGTACCTCCTCACAGCCTCGTTACCGCCAACACAGTTATTCACGAGACAGATATTCCTATCTGCACATGCATCCAGTTAAAGATTTTTATATCATTTTTGACTATATAAGTCGAATGTTCAACAAAGCAAAACGTCGAGCTGAATAACGTCAGAACGAACTACTTTTTTAATGAATGCGTAAGTTCATATACAGTACTAGCACTTAAAGGTAAGGAAGTAGTTTTATTTCATTTCTGCTAATATTAGTAGAATATTGTTCGCAAGAAAAAGAACCTATTACTGTCTGCATAAGCGGATGGGAAAATCCGGCTCTCAGGTAACACTTAAGCCGGAGGTAATTCGGCAGAGCCTCGTTACCGCCAAAAACAGTTCCCCTCGAGCCGGATATTCCCGTACGCCCTTGGAACCTGAGTGAAAGATTCTTAAATTCTGTTACATTTAATTCATGTCTGTCAAAAACATAAAAAAAATGGAAAAAACTTATTTCTTACATGTACGTGCTTACGAGATCTTTAATCAGAAATAATATTTTAAACAGTTTTGCCAACTGGCGTGGTAATCGAAAATTTCATACTAGGACAAAACGTTATAAGAATACCCAACTCCCAGCTGGCAGGGTAGGGTATTTAAACCTATATAGATGAATATTCCCTGTATGGGACGTTAAATTCTATCTTTCCTATAGTGGAACTAGGGGTGGGGGTTGGGGGGGGGGGGAGTTGTTGGCGAAACGTGCTCTGGGAAGCGTTCGAGCTTACTTCTTACTTCTGTCTGGGCTACAGAGTCGCATCACATATGGAGCTGCCCTACTCTGGGTGGATGCTTACGGTTGACTAGTTATGATTGTGGGTGTTTAGGGTACTGCTTTGGGCTAATGGTTTTGACTATGAATACTGGTTCAGGCTAAGTTTCTGGTAAAGGCGGACGCACAGTCAACTACATGTAGATTGAATGTGGTTCTCAATTGAACCTTGGTATTCACTTTACCGTTTGCAGAAATCCAATTCGTCGCGGACTGAATATTCGAAGCTAGCAGTGTATTCGTTTCACGTGTAGCAAATACGCAACCTCCAACTGGCTGATTATTTGACTGTTGATGGGTATTCGCTTTACGTTTTACGAATACCCAACACAGTCATGACTATGTTCAGACATCTTGATGCAGCACTTTCAGTGCTTTGATTTGTAGAAGGCAGAAGTCACGACTGCTATATAGCTAGAAGTTCCGCTTGACGAAACTGGGGGCACATTTGGTAAATTACGACTTATCGCATGTACTTACTTAATCCGATTTCCCCTTTCGTCGCCTCATGCATGAAACTCTTCACGCACGGGTTTTTGGTAAATGTCACAATACAATGAACAAGTATAATACCATACAAAGCCATAGGCTGTTTATAAGTGTTCACGAAAATCTCACTCACTTGATCGTGTACATGCTTTCCTTTCATTCACGTGAAGATTTCCGAGGGAAAACACAGTGACATGAAGTTTGGACCGCCAAAAGGATGGACATACGTTGTAAGTTTCTTTCTCACTTATTTGGCATGTAATAATTTGACAAACTTCTGAACTTGCTTGTAAAATATGTAGATACTGGAACTGCATGGAAGGGTAGGTTACACAATAGACAAATGGCGACATAGGGTGTGTAGTTAGTTGACTTATTACCAGCAGTACAATTGTACTAGGATTGATTTTCTACTAGCCACGTGCACATTGATATAAAAGTGACTGTGATCAAATACCATGCTTATTTTCGAACTTGGAAATCGAACCAGAAACGTACGAAGTGGCGTGCTAGTGGCTAGACAACAACAACTGATCCCACCAGCTCATAAAAACATTTTTTTCAGGTTTAGGAAGCACGAACCCTTTAAGACATTCTTTGGTAAATTACAGATTTTTCAATCAATAGATTTATACAGTTACAAATATTAGCTCGACTATTCGAAGAATAAGGAGGGCTATTCTACTCGCCCCGGCGTCGGTGTTGTTCGTTGACGAACTTCATTTCCTTGTTATACCTTTGCAGCAACAGTTCCAACCTTAACTGCTTAAGGTGCATTGTACTACTCCAATTTTCTTTATTGGGAGGGATTGCATATTTTTTTATTTTACTATTTTTCCTTAAAGTCAAAGATTTGTTTCAGTACATAAATTCAATAAAAACTGCTTAAAATACAAAAGGCAAACGGAAATACAAAATGTATATATTCTTATTCACTGTTCAAATTCAAGTAGTGACCTTCAGAACCTTCTGAAGACTTAAAATTATTAAAAGTAAAAATCCTAAAAAGTACAATTCCAAGGGAAATATTTTTGATGAATGCTTACAGCATTGTAAAGAGCATGTGTACGCGTTATATTGATATAAAGATTATATAAATAAAGTTACGAAGCGGCAATGAAGACTATATTTGACATGGACCCAGTTTTGCATAACAGGACTGTTTCACAGATGAGTGTAGCGTACCAGGGACCCAAACAGTGAATGTTAGATAAAATCACTGTATGGGACCCTGGTACGCTACACTAACCTGTGGACTGTTTTAGGCAAAATTGTCGAAATGTCTCGGTACAGGTTTATTTTTATTAACCGTGACGTCACATACCACTATTTTCTTGATTTAAAAAACACGACAAAACTGGAACAACATGGGTATTGTTTTTATACGGAGTAATAAAGTAAAATCACTAGAAATGGGGGACGTATCCGGCTTCGAAGTGCCAGCATATTTTTATACACACTACGCGCGTTTTTTTAAACACTGCACGTGACGTCATGCTAAGTTCTGTGTGTTGTTGTAAACGTTACCAGAAGGACTAAACTTTATAAAAGAAGGATTTTCATTCGTCCACTTACAAGGGTCACGCGCAGGGTTCACCCTGTCTGAAAACTTGCGCATGGACTTCTTTTTTTTTTTTTTTTTTTTTTTTTTGCTGACGAGAGATCGATTTCAAGCGTCTAGTCTATTAGGATGTCAAATATCACTGAACTGGGGTTTAACTCTACATGTCTGCTTTTCGTTTTTGTCTGCACGCGGTTAAAACACAAATCACATAGATCTAAGGACCTGTAAACGAACGACTGTCTTCAATGTTGTCTAAAAGTATCAGCATTTGCCGCAGATATTTTTTTTCAGTACTCGGGAGCTATTGACATAGCTTTTAAATTCATATAGTGAAATGTATTCCGTACGATAACTGTTGATTCTATGGAAAGCCAA
>JAFMSR010000018.1:15070473-15120391 GCA_022818135.1 Saxidomus purpurata
ACCCAATAACCGGGTATAGACCGTTCCTGCCAACATTTGCAAAAAGCGGCTCAACAGATGAACATTTTGAAAAGAAACAATGGTTGCATGTAAACTTAACAGGATGACAGTGTTTCGTTCAGACTTCTTTTTAACTCTTATTTACTCACACGGCATTTTTGCTCCGGCAAAACAAAATACTTCTAAAAATGAAAAAAAAAATACAAGAGCGACCGTTAAGATTTGTTTATGAGGATTGTACAAGCTGCTATGTGAATGCTTATGTTATTTGTTGTACACTTGCCGACTAAAATAAAGCTTATCTCATCTTATACATGTACATGTAAAATGACCCCACGGACCCTGATGAAACATATGAATGATGCAGACACCACGCACTAAAACAGTGTTACCAACTATGCCTGTAGTGACCATATACAGTTTAACATTAAGCTGTTGAGGCAAAACAAGTATTAAGAACTTAACGCTTGTTTTAGCTCAACAGCTTATAACCGGGTTATTAAGAACATGTCCTGTGGTGACGGTGACCCGGCTCCCTGCCCGTTTGTCTGAAATAGGAGAACAATTACCGACTGCAATTAGCGTTAACCGTTTTCCTTGAGATTTTCAAGAGTGTCAGATGTGCGCCCCAGAGTACGCAGCTAGGCAGCCACATAAAATTAGTACCTTCACGACTATTTGAGGCGTATGCTTAAAGATCGGCAGGCTGTGTAGAACACTCCAGGCCACTTTGGTAAAGGGGGGGGCCTAAAAACAACTAGTATCTTTTTTAACCCCCGGTGGATTAATAAATTGCCCTGGGTGTGAAGGAGCGCCAATACGGTGTCAACAACAAAGCACCGTTATTGTTCCGCTTAAAGAAAATATAACAGTAATACGCGTATTGAGCACGTAAAACTTTGGGGGGGGGTACCGCCCATATAAAGTCATTCCCCGTCCCATCTTATCTCCCAGGTCAACTGGTAAAAGTGAAACTTATCTAGTATAATAAATACCGTCCCATTATTTGAGACCAAATTGGAGGTGGGGTAACACCCGGCACACGTACCGGTACGTAGGGTTGAAGTTTTCGCGCCGCCGCTTATGGTGTCAACAAAACATGTGCGAAAACGGGGGGGGGGGGGGGGGGCCCCCCGGGGGGCTTCAATTTGTCCCCCCCGGGGCCCCCCCCCCATATTTGTTGAAACAAAATTTGAAGATCCAACCCAGATAAGAGAAATTTGAAAAGCATCATTTGCAAACCAAAGGCCGAAATTAAGTGGCAAGAACGATAAATGCAACAAATTCTATTGTCTGGTCAAATTTGGTGCAAATAACTTGAATTCTTTTTTTTTTCAAAAAAACAAAAATACATTAAAATTCTTCTTTATGCACGAAAGTTAATATTAGCTTGTGTATTAAGTTAGGGAAAAATTCTTTTGAGTGTTGAAAATTCGCCACTTGCAAAATAAAACAACGTTATAATGTAAGGGAGCAGAAGGGTAATACGCGTATTGAGTTGAAATACGAACACATCAATACAGTCTTTGCGTATGTTGCAAATCTAGTAAAAGGCCGTTGGATGAAGATATTATTGTAATACGCGTACGAGTAAAGATACACACTTCGTATTGATTCTATGTGTTTTGAGAGCAAATGATTTTTTCGCAAAAAAGTGCCCCACAAAGCTATAGCTGCATGGACAAGAGTTCGCATGAGTGACTCTTGCAAAGATGTCGTTGGATGCTTGGTTGAAGAGCTGATTGGTTTTTTTTTTTTTTTTTGAAAAATTTTTTTTAAAAATTTTCCCCAAAGCTTTCATGGACAAGAGTTCGCAGTTTTTGAGATCCCGGATGTTTTTTTCTTTTTTTAAAAAGGAGCCTATCTTTCAATCTTTAATAACTTCACATCTAATAATCCGAGTTTAGAAATTTGTTCAACAGTGTGTTCCTCTTAACATGTTCTTCAATTTAAAGTCAAATTACTTTCTGACTTGTACAGGTTTTGAAATTAATTATACATTTTAACAAACGTAAAAATAAATTTCAAACAATTGTTTCTGTCGGAGAAATGCAATGCCACTAAAACTATGTTAACAGATCGGTATAATAAAATATTAATATTTTTTTGGTCCTTATAGCCTTGCATAGGAATAACAGTTCTTATACCGGTTTTGTTTGTTACGCCAGGTGCTTCAGCCTTCAATAACCACTAATTTTGTTCCTTGAGATTCACGTGGGAGTCTTAAACTCTTGTCAAAGCCTTTAAAAAAAAGATTAGACTTTTTTTTCTATGTATTTCTACTCTTTCTTTTCCAATCTACATTGTGTTGTAAAAAATGTGCAACATTCAAACATTATACCAAGGGAGACTAGTGCACCTAAACATAACTAGTCTCCCTTGTTTTTCAATTAAACATGGACAGAATGTGTATTGTAATTCACATTGGCCAATGTTGTGCCTATATTTAAAAAAGGTGAACGTACCAAACCGGCTAATTATCGCCCTGTTTCGTTGACTGCCGTTGCCTCCAAAACGCCTGAACACACCATCGTCTCCCAGATCATGAAACATCTAAATTCGCAAAACATCTTGCATGATAATCAGCATGGATTCCGTCAAAAACGTTCCTGTAAATGACAGTTACTTCTTGCCAAACATATGACAATGATAACCAGGTAGGTATGGCCGCCCTATATTTTTCAAAGGCCTTTTACAAAGATTCACAACGTCTTCGGTCATCTGAACTTCTATGGAATCCGCAACAACACCAGGCGGTTGACTGACTCAGTTTTGCTTGGTCGAAGCCAGAAAGTTGCGACACCAGTATTATCACAAGTTACATCCGGCGTGTCGTAGGGGACAGTCCTCGGACCGTTTTTATTTCTATTGTACATCAATGACATAGCAGATGGAATTTCTTCAGCAGTTCATCTTTTCGCGGATGATTCCACTGATAACACCACTTGATCACCAGTTAATGCAAGATAACCCGGATCACTTGAACATGGAGTGCTTCTTGGTAGACTTTTCAGTCAAACTCGTCAAACCGAAAAAGGTGCAACTCTACTGTAAACGGTGAATCGTTCGAAATTGTAAATCACCATCCATACTTGGGCTTAGAATTATGTGACAATGTGAAGACTCAAGTATAACACACGCATTGACAAAATCACAGACAAAGCCTCTCAAGACATTTGGATTCATCATATGTAGTTTGAAAAAGATGCCCTCTAACAGTTAAAGAAAGGGCTTGCTAAACTCTCGTTCTTCCAAAATTATAATACTCATCTTCAATATGGAAACCCTAATATCGCACATAAATAAAGGAAATTGGGTAAGTACAGCGTAATGAAGCAAGATTCATAGCAAACAAACCTTACAATCCTAAAAGACCAGGAAGTGTCACATCCCTCATTACTAGTCTCCGATGGCCAACATCGTCAGCGCCTATAGATGTCATCTTATTCTAACGTGTAGTCCATGGGCTGATTGCAGATCCAGCTTCCTATCTACCGGCAACTCCAGACCCCGTGTTCACAAAACTATTTGAGATTGATTTTCAAACTCAAACTGAGTTTGATCATGAAATATTGAGAACGATCTCAAGTTTCGTGTTCACAAAAAATATCACCAAATTCAATTATCATCCGAGTTTGAGTTTGATTTTCTGAGACAGATTCACATTAGTCTCAGAAATGATTATCAAACTAAGTAACTATTGTGACAATTCTAAATGCTAACAAAATGGCCGACGTGGTGCGAAAACTTAGAAGAGTTCGCTTGTTAGACGAAGAATTGGTGGTAGATCGGAGAGTTTTCCGGGACAGGAGAAATCCAGTAGAGATGTCGAGTCGTGAGGAAATCCGGGAGCGCTACCGGTTCCTCCCAGAGACTGTAATTTACATTTGCCAGCTGGTCCAACTGGAGAGGGCCACAGGAAGATCGAACAAGGGGCCAGCTCAAATTCAATCTACCTGACAGAGCAACGTTTACAAGCTTCTACAGCCTCACTGCAGGGTGAACGTTTAGCAACACTTCTTCCCAAGCACATCACCAGCCTGGAATGCCTTGCCGAATGCCATGGTGTCTGTACCGTGCCAGGAAGCTTGTAAGTCGTCTGTCCAGTTGCTCGGGTTCTTTGCATAATCAACAGGTGCACTATACATACCTGAACCAAAGGGAGACTAACACGCTTAATTGATTGCTCTCATAAAACTGAATAGTCTCCCTTGACATGAAGGGAAAAAAAACATGAGAACTGATTATGTCTCTATGTTAAACACATGCACGTTCCGATTTGTTTATTATTTTAATACAGTATCATTACACTTATGATTATTGTTATTGTAAGGCGTCACCCTCTTTGTCTTAGTATGAAAGAAAAAATATGTGCATTTATTTTTGTTTATGTCGTCCATCACGATTTACATGCAAGGTTCCTGCATCCATGTTACTACGTATTTGAAGACGGTTAACTTTAGCTGTGTATTGGTATTATTTTGCACTTTTATCTTGGGTCCTGTTTCCGTGGTCCCAGCCCCACAACCGACCTCAGTGAAAATGTTGGCAGCTTCTTATAGAAGATAGGAATCTAGTACTGGTCTTTGGGATGGTGTTAATGTGAATTGCCAGTCTATAAATAACTGAAATACTGTTAGAAATGGGCATTAAGTCCAAAGCAAAAAGTCTACCTTAACTAGGGACCACGATATGAAAAAGAGAAGGGTTATGTGCATTAATACCCATTTATGCCTTCTAATAATATGAAGAATGTTACTTCTTGCTACCAAATTCGCCTATAGCGATAATAGTGTACTGCTACACTAAAAATTACTTGTACTGGTAAACGATGCTACACACTGAATTGCTACTCAAATTTAGCCATAATAGTCAGGGCAATGGGTTTGGTCTTACAGGGTAAATTTAAACAAATCTCAAATGCTGTAATTTCCATAGCTCTCGAAGATACTGTTTGAGGAACATAGGACAATAAAAAGCTGAGAATGGCCACGTTTTGTTAGGTGCAATACAAAGAAAGACCCCAAATACAAAACTTCAAATGCTAGTTAACATTACTTTAACCTTTCATTACTTTGGGTAAAATGTTTTTTAGGAAATCCAGTACTTTTTGGCAAAGTCAACACTTACTTATTGAATGCAATGACAATCAAATCCCAAAGTATACAGTTTCACATACAATTTAATATTTCGTCTTGTGTGGTGCCAATTTAGCGAAATACATGACACCAGCTGACAGCCAATTTTTTGCAAAGACACAAGCCATTACTCTGCTCTTACTGAATGCAACGACATGTCATACCATGGCTATGCAATTCCCAATCACGTTTTTTGACATTTCAGCAAAGTTTTAGGAAAGTAGCTCTAAAACTTTAAGTGACTAGCTCCATTTAATTAAGATGAACAACAGCAAATCTTAATCTCCCTCCCCCACCCCCCAAAATGGGAGGGGCAAAAAATAACTTCTTTACAGTCACACCATACATACATCTTTTCTTCTGTCTTATTTTATTTACTATTTTCTATAATAAGGCATTAAAAGCTTAAACAAACAGCTGTTCTTTCGAACAGAAGTTCAAACAAAAGCATCAAATATCAGTAAATTGATGCAGTATAGTAGAGAGCACTCTTACATGTAGCCTTCAAGTTTGAGGTCCAGCCACTTCTAGTAAGGTATGTTTGTCCATCATTCATTTAAAATTATTTCCAGTGCATTAAACTGTTGATCAGTTGTAGCAAGTGGTAGTCCGGCTGATCAGTACATCACTGGTTTTGTTAAAGAGGCATTCCATAAAACTTGATGTACTTTAATATAACTTAAAAACTACAAGTAATATGTTTATGAAAAGTATCTTCCCCAAATATAAAAAGAGTCTGCCTAAAAAGTAGTAATAAACATGTTAAATTTGCAAAATAAGATGTGTTACATATTCATTTTAGTTTGTTCAATTTTTGGGTGGGTAGCAATTCATTATAAAAGGTTGCTTTATTGGCATTATGTGCAAAAAGGAGACCTTTTTCGGTATAATTTATGTTCTTCTTGAAATATGTCTTTATTATTTTATGTACATTTAGTCCTTAAACATTTTCATAAAAATAATCTAGTTGTTGAAGGGAATGCCCCTTTAAACTGATCTCTTTATGAGACAGATAGACATAAGTACAACTAATCAACCAAACAGGAAACTTAACAGTATAACTAATGGCTTGCTCGTGATCAATCACACATGAAAAGCCTAACTTTTTTGAGATTTAGAAAAGAACACGCATGAAGGAATTTACCCTTACTAGCACATTCAACTAGTTATTTCCCCTACTTCAAATACTATGCAGCTACTTATGGCAATAAATGCCCCCCCCCCCCCCCCCCACCACCACCACCAACCCCACACCCCCCCCGGGGGGGGGGGGCGCGCGCCCCCCCTCTCTCACCAGATGAAGGGGGGGCCCCCGCACCACCCACACCAAAAAAACGCCTTTTTTTTTTTAGAGGGGGAATTTTTTGGGGAGTATATATTTTTTTTTTTTCAAATATGAAAACTTTGGCAAGTTCTGAATCATGCAATGTTATGAGTAATGTAATCTGACAAGGTAAACATCCAACTCTACACATTGTTAATTTGAAAACCAGGATCTATGCTTATAGTCAATGCATCACATATAGCTTTTCAATACTGTTCATCATAGCATTTTATTTACTTACAAGACACAAGCATTTGACAAAAACACTGTAAAATTAAATGCCATATTTCATATATAGCCCCATTAATGGAAGATAGTTTTTATTTACCTCATCAAGGCTGTACCACTTAGAATATGAAGTTGCATCAAATTTTTAATATGAAGAAAAATGATTGACAGAGATGACACCATGTTAAACTTATGTGTATTGAGGTAATGTTTTCACTGTATCAAACTGTTGTTTTAGGTGAAAATCAGAGTTGACTCTTCATCAACAACTGATTTGTCAGTTTTGAAAGTTAGCTCATATCACAATAACACTTGAAAGCAAAATCTATTTCCTCAGAAACTGTGGGTTTTGAGTTATCACGTGCAAGATATACATGTACATGTATCATGAGGACCATTTAGTCCTTCTTCATATCCATAGGAATGACATACTAATCTTGACTATAAAGTTTAACAGTAATAAAAACCAGAAGAAAAAACAGAGAATTATTTCTCTGAATTCTGTCGTGCTACACCACGTTTGTTCAAATTCCTGCTTCACATACGTTATCATTTAATTGACATGTATATAATCACCCCAATGACACATGCTTCTTCTTCATCAACCTTGACAAGCTGTTCAATAAATAACTCGAAGAGCCAAGACAGGGGGTGTGCATAACACCTTGGTATCACACTTCTTTGTCTATAGAAATAAAATGATTCGAAAGTCTATCTGAACTCTTGTTTAAGATCACAGTCATGCCTTTAATTGATATAATATTTCATTGTTTTATGTAACTCCTGAAGTCCTATTGCTAAAACCATTGGTCTTGGGCATGCATGGAGATGTCAAGAAGTTTCCAGGCAGCATTGGGGTTAAGTTCTTCCATATCTCTACACAGCGCCCAGACGTGTGTCACCCACGTAATTTTCTCCTGAAAAAAAACAAAGAAGAAGTTAGTTAATATGAATCTGCCATCCAAAAATGTACAAAGCTCAGCATCGATTACCAATAAATTAATGTAATCTCAGAACTTCTGGTTACCTTCTTGGATGAGTCAGTTCCATGAAAGAAACGTGACTAATAGAATAAGTAAGTTCTATTATACATTCTTAATAACTTTAACTATGACCTTGACCCGAAATCTACATTGACCATCTGTTCATACTGAATCTAAGCTTTAAGTAAGGTTAAATGGCTTTAAATTTAAGCAAACATCATGTTTTGAGCTGGTACCTTAACAGTACAATTTTAGTCTTCCTACAAGATTTGAAGACTGTACTTTAGGAGACAAATGAACTGATGCACAGACCAACATGGCCGAACAATATGTCTACATACATGTATCAGTTAATATATGATTCTCAAATAATTAAAGGCTGGCTCATTACATTTACATTACTTACTATCCCTTAAGGCAAAGGGTAGGAGAACAAATGGAAAACCTTAACTAGAGCTATCACTAAATGTGATTAATACCCCCAAAAGGATTGCTTTATAAACTGAAGAAGTTCGTAGTAACATAATACCTTGCAAACAAACTAAAAAGAGATATTGTTCTTAGCAGTTCCTCTCATTGTGCTTGACCATTGTATGAAGTTGTATTGAATTCCAACTTGTAGTTTTCGAAAAATGCTCCAGACAGGGAAAAGTAACAAAGGGAAAAAACACTGTAATTAGTCAAGATGGAGTTATGGTTCCTGTGCACTGCACTCCCTCTCACTGTGCTTGACCATTGTATGAAGTTGTATTGAATTCCAACCAGAAGTTTTCAAGTTATGCTCCGGACAAGGAAAAGTAACAAAGGGTAATAACTCTGTAATGAGTCAAGATGGAGTTATGGTTCCTGTGCACTGCACTTCCTCTAAATGTACTTGACCATTGTATGAGGTTGTACTGAATTCCAACTTGTAGTTTTCAAGTTATGCTTCGGACAAGGAAAAGTAACAAAGGGCAATAACTCAGTAAATACTCAAGATAGAGTTATAGTTATTGTACACTGCACTTCCTCTGAGTGTGCTTGATCATTGTATGAAGTTGTATTGAATTCCAACCAGTAGTTCTCAAGTTATGCTCCGGACAAGGAAAAGTAACAAAGGGCAATAACTCTGTAATTAGTGAAGATGGAGTTATAGTTCTTGTGCACTGCACTTCCTCTTAATGTGCTTGACCATTGTATGAAGTTGTATTGAATTCCAACTAGTAGTTTTCAAGTTATGCTCCGGACAAGTAAAAGTAACAAAGGGCAATAACTCAGTAAATACTCAAGATAGAGTTATAGTTCTTGTACACTGCACTTCCTCTGAGTGTGCTTGATCATTGTATGAAGTTGTATTGAATTCCAACCAGTAGTTTTCAAGTTATGCTCCAGACAAGGAAAAGTAACAAAGGGCAATAACTCTGTAATTAGTGAAGATGGAGTTATAGTTTTTGTGCACTGCACTTCCTCTTAATGTGCTTGACCATTGTATGAAGTTGTATTGAATTCCAACTAGTAGTTTTCAAGTTATGCTCCGGACAAGGAAAAGTAACAAAGGGCAATAACTCTGTAATTAGTCAAGATGGAGTTATGGTTCTTGTGCACTGCACTTCCTCTCAATGTGCTTGACCATTGTATGAAGTTGTATTGAATTCCAACTAGTAGTTTTCAAGTTATGCTCCGGACAAGGAAAAGTAACAAAGGGCAATAACTCTGTAATTAGTGAAGATGGAGTTATAGTTCTTGTGCACTGCACTTCCTCTTAATGTGCTTGACCATTGTATGAAGTTGTATTGAATTCCAACTAGTAGTTTTCAAGTTATGCTCCGGACAAGGAAAATGCAACAGACCGCCCGACCGACCGACCGACCGACCAACCGACCGACCGACCGACCAACCACCGGGTGACTCCTATATACCCCCCTAAACTTCGTTTTGGGGGTATAAATATGATCATTTACTTACAGGGTCTCCCTCGACAACGTCCCCTTTAGCATTTCTCACTACCGCGACCTGTTGAGCATTGAAGCTTATCACAAGTACTGGTCCTTGTTCCATCAATTTACCAGCTGCAATCTACAAATAATAAGTCAACACTGAAAACGATATGATTAAACTAACAAAACTAAGAAACTTCATACCACTGGAACAGTGAAATTATAACTAGAATGGTGGAACCTATACTTGGTGTATTTTTGCCATGGATTTCACTCAGCTTTATTTTTGTCCAAAAAGTAAAATAAACATTCACTAAATTAACAATACCATTTTTTTTTATCTTGCTATGCAATACAATGCGCTTGTAGCAGCTATCTACACGTGCAATGTATTGTAGCTGCTATCCATACCTTCAATGTAGTGTTCGGCATATGTGAAGTTTTGCCAATTTTAGACGTATGTTTTATCAATGACCATGCTTTTAACTAATATCAATCAATTTCAACACAGTTCCTTTAGCAGTAATGTCATTTCTAACAACTTCTAATTAGAATGAGTACTGGAATGAGCCGAGCACAGGTTCCAACACTTTAGAAAAACAGTGTAATTCAACAATTTCTGAAATTCAATACCATGATTCTAAACTCATTGTGCATTAGAAAAGGGTGAACCCTTTAGTGATTTTGACATTTGTGACAGTATGTTCGGCTTTTAATGGTTGCAAACACTTTAAACGGTGATGGCTGTGAACAATTTTTGTGAACATTAAAAACTCTATATACAGTTGCAAATATCAAAATTACAGAACAGTTAACCCTATTTTATTTGTGTTAGTCAACCACAGATCTTAATATGTTTCAACATCACTAAAATCAGTATCTTGGAGATACTGTGTGACTTAATGTGCAAAATAAATAAAAGAACTCAAAAACCTATCTAAGATAACCAATTGGACCAAAATATTAAATGCTTAAAACTCCTGGCTGCAAATGACTCAGCCTCTTTGAACCAAATCCGTCTGACAGTAAAATTTCACCCTTTGAGCGATAAATAGTACATGTACTATACAAATTGAAAGATGGACAAGTTAATTTGAATTCTTTTTGTACTAGAACCAGGGTTACTGATCAGCTGATCATAGGTAACTTGGTACTATCTCTGTAAATTTTACACCCAACAGTCAGTACACTACTTACATCTACATTGGTAACATCCAGTATTTTACTATCTATCCGAAGACCTTGGCTTTTGGCAGTATTAATAGGGTGCAGAAGAACATTGTACGGCTGAAATATAAGCAAGCTAGTAAAACACATTATAAAAACAATTTTCAATAAAATTAAGCTGACACAATTACATTGATGAAAAATAAATCTTTTTGGCACAACCTGTCAAAATGAATCTGATTATGTTTTTGAAGTGTTACAATTTACATATTCTATTCAATTTGAATATAAAATTTTGTGCAAATTCACGATTAATCATCGTTAATATTGATGGCCAGTTTCCAAATGCTGCAAATCAAGCAAAATATGACCCATTTCAAACACTGCTTTAAAGTGACATTATGCGCATCTTACTGAACATAGTATATTTTTGGTGAAAGTTTTATAAAAGCAATTTTCGGTTGCTGTGCATTTAAATGTGTTAAAATAATGATAATGCCACATTAGGAGTTGAAGTTGGTGCTTTAGAAATAAAAAAAATGGACAAATAAAATAGTAATTCCTTTCTTGGCAGTGATCTCCCTTGTGTTATAAGTGTTTATGCCGCAGTGGAAGGGAAGCAACTCCTGCATGCAGTTGTTTATTTCTTAAATTGACTCTCCCAGTTAAAATAGGAAAAGTAATATTTGGAAAGTTATTATTTCGTACTTGTAGCAGGAAGAGTTTGGTGTATTGGGTTAAAAGCTATTATTTCTTTTACCCTTTTTACGCACACCTATTTCAGCTTGAATTTTACTTGAAAAAAAAAAATGAGCATAATGTCGCTTTAAGATTGTTCTTTAAATTTATTTTGGTCCTCTTGGACCATCTAGTCTCTAACAAAAACAAGTTAAAACATATTTGAGTTCTAAAAACAGACAAATTTGAATTTTAACAATTTAAGCCTGAACTTACAGCTTCATAGCACCAGTCTTTCAAAATTTCTTCTTCCCCTCTCGCCATAGCCTAAAAAGTCATAAAACAGCAATGATAATAAATGATAACTGATGATAATTCACAACAAGCAAACCTCCAAAAGTTCAGGTTTGGGTAAGATCGCATGCATCAAAAAAATACTTACTGTTGCAGTCTTGCCAACATGAAATAAAACTTACCTCATCTTTTGTGCTAGAGCATGGACAGTGCAAACTTAAATGAATTCTTGCAATTCAAGGGCAGTAACTCAAAGCAGCCAGGGGAAATCTGACTGGTTATAAATCTTGACCCATATACAATGCCTATTAACACTGTAACCAAGAATGGTCAATATTTGATAGGAAAGTTTGAGTTAGAAAATGAACAATATAAGTCAAAGTGGCCCCATCACCGCATGCGATTTGATATCATAATGGGCATTTCAAAACTATGTGTAACAAATTGGTTTTAAAATCTTACTTCTAATACGTGAAGTGTTATTCAAATATACAGAAAGAATGTAAATACCTCTAGAAGATTTGGAATGACATCATATTGACACCAGCGTACAAATTTCTCTGGCTCGAAGTCTGGATCCATTTTACAAACTTCTGTTAAAACTTCTGACATCTCTGTTTTTGAAAACATTCCACCTATGATATAAAAGAAAACACTTGAATATGTTCTCGGTAACTGAGTAATATATTTGTTAGTATTTGTACCAATAACATTGTTTGGCTTAGCCTTCCTCATGCCACATTTCTAAATTGCACTTGGCTACCTCTCAATCTGGACATTACCATCTATCATTCAAAGAGTTGCACAGTGAAACATTACAGACCCAATAGCAAACACTGTAGATCTTGCAGATTTGCTAGACAAGGCAGAATTACTTGCCATCATTTCGGTTAGGTTTAAACCATTATTCTTAACTAGCATTAATGAGCATAATTTACTGTTTTTCCATTTTGTCAGAAAGCAAAGCCAGCATGTACATGCTTAGATATAGTATTGAAGTTAGAAAAAGACAGAACAGGGTACTATCTATTTTAAACCTATCCCTAAATGTTATAATAACTTACCAAATACACTAGATATTTTATCTGTGAAGAAACGTGTTCCTCGTACCACTATATTATCACTCTCGTCATACTTCATCTTTAAATCAAAAGCCTCTGGAAACAAGAAAATAGGAGTATACATGTATATAAATTGACAAATTCTTGTTCTTATCGCAATTATTTTTACATTTCCTTTAATATAAACTTTCAAAAGTGTGCGCTGGAACAGACTATGAATAAATCTATGGTATTGTCACAGTTATGATTATAAGTACCATGAAAACAATTCATTTGACTAGACATTTGATTACTTTACTTCTAGTCCCTGAGAAAACATCCAAGCTTTAAATATCTATCTTGAATGGTCCAAACTTCGAAAAAAAAATCAGAGCCACTTGTTCTGCAGGACTTCCATTTTGTGATCATTATTGCATCTTTTTGGACTTTGTCAGCATCCAGTCATGAGTGTACATTTAAAATTTAGAAAAATCACTTGATCGGGTAGACAAGTGTTAGCAAACTTTCACTCCCTGACATTGGAAGTAACTAGGAACAACAATTGGAATTTTCAAGGCCTGATGCTACACACGTTTATATGTTAATCTCCCTCAATATCATTCATTTCAAATATTCAAAACACAACAGACTGGTTGCTGAATGTTTCGATGTGTTAGGGTTTTTGTCATTGGAGAAGCCCAAGCCTTTCCACTTTTTCACAGATACACCTTGAACTCTAATACATGTACTAATTTTAGCATTACAAGGTAAACAGTCTTTAAAGGACAAACAAAAGTTTACGAGTCAGTCAATAAAAATTTCCTCATCACACAGGCTTAAAATACTGTTTACATCTGCTTTAATCAACAGGCATGAGTCAAATTCCCATAAACATAATTATTTAAAAATATGTGTAGTGAATAAGATATACTAAAGCTATTTGCGTACACAATACAGATGACAAAAATAACTCACTATTTATGAATTCATTATTGTCTTTAAAATCCTGCCAACTCTGGTGCCATTTTGAATCTTTATGTAATACCACGCCAACTGTTTCACTGAAAGTAACAACCAGCACTGTGAGATTCAAGTAAACAACACACTGTAAATTGGATGATATTTGTAAATGTTTTCGCTATTTACAAATTTACCACTACGCTAATTTAAAAATCTCACGAAAGATTCATTTCACATAGATTTACTACCAGATAATTCTCCTTTCACAAATTTAAAATTCACAAATAAGTATGTCTACTCATTGATCGGGAAATGTTTGTAATGGGAAAATATCCTTAATTCACAGTAGTAATGCTAAACACAAGCATCTGATTAGTAAAACCCTTTATAGATGTTACAATTCAAGGCCGCATTCTATTTTTCTAAAAACACTTTTGAACAGAAACATTTCTTCACAACAGCTATGTTGACAGGTCTTAAAATGGAATAGTTCTACAAAACATAATTGCTGCACACTGTTAAAAACAAAGAAATGACACAGTTACTTCAAATAACAGATAAAAAATTAAAAATAAACACAAATTTACATACTTATCTGGTTGAAATATGCGCGAGTCTCGTTCCGAGGCATCTAACTTGTCTGATCTCATCCGCAACGTCTCTGAAAATTTCAACACAAGCTTAGTGAATGCAGTTAAGCTTTATCCACTAAAGTGTCACTATTTTTGCAACTGCAACTACTGTAAACCAACTAAATTGAGCATGAAATTTATTTTCGCTATATTTACTGAGGCCATTTTTCCGCCAGTTTTAGAATACGCAAATAATTCATCCTCATTTTATTTTTAAATGCTTTTTTTCTTAAAACGCGAATTTAAATATACGCGAATCAGTTGGACATTGGCCAAACTCAAAACATAAATTGGCCCTAAAATTAATTGGTTTACGGTATCTTGAGCAAGTTTCTACCACGCTTTAAAATTTTGATTCATCACTAGACTACATACTATCGTTCTAATTTATACTAATTACTTATTACCCTCATTTAAAGGATTATAGTTGGCAGTGTGGCTCAAACCCATTACCCTCAATTCTCAACCCGGAGGTTGCGGGTAGGTCCCCACTGGGGTCACGACTGTACCTCCTCATATGACACCAGTACTGGTTTTTCCAGGAAGCGGACTCGAGAGTGACTTGATAAGCGTAAAGCTTTCTTCACAATCGAGCTAAAATAAATTAGTATAAACTACACTAAATCAATGAGATTACACAAATCTGAAGTCACCAACTTCACCAACTCAACCACGGACCCTGTAAACAAATGAAACAATGTACCTGGAGGTCTGTAATGTTTTGCTCTTGACAAGGCTGTTTCATCAAATTCCTTTTTAACTGCTTTAACTCCCTGCAAATAGATGGTATGATGTAAGAGAACATTGTAAAGCTAACTCATTGGAATCTAGAAGCTGTCACTTGTCAGTAAACTACATATAATACAAAATTCTTTTGAAAAGTTTTGAACAAATTTATATGCATATATTTTTATGTATCTTATTATAATTAGCCTTCAGCCCACTAAACTGCTACAATGGGCATGTTAATGTTTCCATTTTGACAATTCCAGCATTTGTTCAAAGGGTGCTCTGTGAAAATTGACTGACTGAAAAGGGAGCATTGCAGATCATGATCAGACGGCATAAATGTGATAAATACAAGGCAGAACCACTGGAGCCACAGTGGCATAGTGGAAGCACATTCCCCTCAGAATTGGAAGGTCCCTGGTTTGATCCTAGCCAGTGCCATTGCGGCTATGTCCTTAGGCAAGACACAATTATTTCCACATTGCCTCGCTCTCTTCGAGATTGATTTAATCTTGAATGAGTCTCGAGAGCAATTCATCTAAGTAGTAAGAATTTGCTTCGTAGAGAATAAATAAATGAGCATAAATTAACCATTTGCCTCCAGCAAAGTACACATTAATCAGCAATAGACAATACAATAATACCTTTGAGACTGTTTTAAGTGTAGCACTGTCACCCAGTTTCTTTCCCTGTTCTAGTACAGTTTCCCCTGCTTTACTGAAGGTTTTACCCACTTCTTCAGTAACCTCCATACCTTTCTTCACATACTCTGATTTCTGAACCTCTTCCAGTGTCTGCAAGTTAAATATCAAACTTTCAATATGATTTAAAAAGGAATACTGACAAAAAAGAGAAATAACAAAATATAGCCTAACAAAGAGTAAAGGTGTTGTCTAAGGAATATCCACCATAAAGAAAGCTTCCACTTCTTACTGTTATAATGTTCTAGTAGATACATGTACTATACAATTACAGACTAATGTACAGGTCAAAATATAGTGAACAAGTGATACTGACCGAGGACTAATGGAAGGAGTGGTGGCACACAAAGTGACCCTTGTCACTGGGTCAAGCAACTGACAAAGATACATGTCCACATTTACCGCCAACTTCACTAACTCTTTTAAAGCAAGTAGTGTGCATCTTGTTGACATGAGATCTAACTTGCTGTTGCACTTACCTCTGAAACTTTACTTTTCACATCTTTTATCCCTTTCTTAATGGATTCTGTTGTGTCAGATTCTAAATTAATGTTCTCCTGTAAAAAATTAGACAAAAAGCAATTTAATTTAATAACTTTGCATGAATCTTTACTGTAAATTCAAATGTACTGTCAAACCTGTGCTCAAGACCTCTCTATGTCTCTCTCTAAAACACTTTTTTAACAATAAAGACAACCGGTCAACAAAGACACTTGGTTTTTTCCTGTCAGATGCCTTCTTTTACAGGTACAATCATGTAAATTCCAAAAATGGACTTGGCTTTCTTTCAATTTGGACCATGACTGTTCAAAACGGTGCTTACTGAAAATTTACAAACTGAAGAAGGAACACTGCCGATCATGACCAAACTGTGAAGTCTCATCATAATTAGCACTGGAGGCGATGGTAAAATTATAAGTGAACAACGAAGTTTTTAGTAAGTAAATAGTATACATTTTTTTAAGCTTGTCTGTGGAATATTAATTCTTCAAAAACTCTTCACGTCCAAAACAAGTCTGTAATATATACAGGTAGATAAGAGACTTACAAATTTTTCCCTAGCTTTCTTTATGGCATCAGAAGTTTCTAACTTTTCTTTTTCTTTTCTGAACTTCTTCAAGTTTTCCTGAAAATAAAATATAACAGTTACATTTGAAAACATCTTTTTCTCTCAGTTTTATTGATTTATAAAGAAATGAGTCTCTGATGACAAGATATTCTATCTAGTATTCTACAAGTTTGGTATATTGTAACGTCTAGAATCAGACTAAAGTCTATGAAACTCTAATCAGCATACTGATCTTCAACACTAAACAGCGCCATTATATTTGCTTCATGCTTGCAATTTAATGGTCTTTCACGCTCATTTAAAAGTATTTTTCAGTCATTTTCACTTTCAGGTAGGAAATTTACCTAACCATTGTTCCTACGAAGGATATTTTCTAAACAGCTATCTTAAACTGCTTACTTTCTAAAGTAAAGAGACATCACATGGTCTTGCCCTAAAACAATTAATTCACTTTGTTGTATGTTCTACGACCACACTGTAACTGTGCAACAGGATACTTACATTTAACTGTTTGTCCTTATTAAAACCTTCTTTAATGTTTTCATATATATTCTCAAAGAATCCTTTACGTCCATCTGAGTAGTTCCTCACCTGTAACAATAGCTGAACTATTATCTATGCAGAGTGAAAAAACAATTGCAGTCTGTACAGTTAAGGTATGTACAAAAAAAATCCTGTTTCTTGCTACAATTGATAGAATTACTGTTCAGAAATGACACGTGTAACAACAACGAAATGCAAGATATGAAAATGTGGTTCAACTGAATACAGGTGATCATACACTCAACAGGTTTAGAAACGCAAAAGTGGCAAAATATTTATTTTAACAGTGTTATCGTGTTTCAAATTTATTCAAATTTTATACACAACAAAAACAATATAAAATTGAATTCTTGTAAAAGTTTCAATAATTCATCGCAAAAAATGACTTAAATAGAAATAAAAACAATAGCGTCATTCAAATAAAAATGTTCAACAGGGGAATTTTTTGCGTTTCTAAATCGGTTAAGTGTATCTTCTTTCAATATGCTTCCTCAGAGTTAGTTTTAAAGAACAATTTCAAATAGCAGATTCCACATCTTATCTTCGATTATTACTAATTTTGTCTTTTCAACTATTTATACTGTAACCATTTAACTTCAACATGGACCATATCAAATATCATTGAGAACAACTGTTGTGTCTGTAGAATGACACTAGTATGTACCTACCTGACAACCAAAATTGCCCTGGTACCTCCAAGGTTTACATACAACACAACTACTTGCAGTCACTTGCCGGTTATATGTACACTCTCTACAGAAGACCTGGTATAAAATCTGCAATGAACACAAGCCTCATTTAAGTTTCTTGTTTGGACAAATCGGATTTGGAATAATCTACATTAGTTGTAATTTCATGAAAAATAAAATTGCTGAATACCAAGTCTTAGTCATCCTATCCTCGCAAGGTTATGCGAATCCGAAAAACTTAAATCCACATATTTTTACCCATTTAATGACATATTAAGCAAAGCGACACCATATTAATGTCAATCTGAAACCACTGGACACATCACACCCCACAATTTGTATCATACAACCGAGATGTTCGTATAAAATGTTGAACAACAACAAACAAGAGCTGTCCCTCACAAGTGATGAAATTGAATGCCCCCGAAAGAGGTGTCTCACAGTCTTTGTCCTCTCCATGTGCTCAATAATTGTGGTATGTAATTTTAAAATCCATGCGACACATTGTCTTGATGTGCTAGACATTTGTGCCAACAAGCCCATGATAGCCCGTAGCCCCTATATCGCTCACTTGTCTACCATTGGCTATAATACAAGGTCATTGATAGCCAACAGTCAATTTATACATTTTCCTCTTAATAAGCCTATGTTAAATCAAGAGATCCCCGGGCAGGGTCAATTTTGACACTGAGGTATGATTTGAACAATCTTGGTAGAGAATAATGCCCTATGCTTCATTTTTTTACTGTCTGATCATAATCTGCAAAAATAGCTGTTCATTTTTTTGCTGTTTAATCATGATCTGCACTGTAAGCTATTCATTCTATGTTGTCTGATAATTCATTAGATGCTGTCTGATCATGATCTGTACTGCTAGCTTTTCATATTTTTCTATCTAATCATGCTCTGCTATGCCAGCTATTTATTTTTTACTGCCTGGTCATGATCATCTGCAATGTTCAATATTCATTTTTGCTGTCTGATCATGATCTGCACTGTTTGTAATGCATTATTTTCCTGTCTGCGCTGTGAGCTTTTCACCCCCCCCCAGGAAAAGTCAATTTTGACCCAAGGGGCATAATTTGAACAAACTTTAAAGAGGTCTACTAGGCAATGCTACATGCAAAATATCTAAGCTCTAGGCCTTGTGGTTTCAGAGAAGATTTTAAAAGTTTTTCCTATATAAGCTTATGTAAAACTAAGTGACTCCCCCAGGCAAGGTCAATTTTTATCCCATGGGCATAATTTGAACAATCTTGGTAGTGGTCCACTACACAATGCACTAACAAAGTTAGCGCTCTATCAGTATGCTACAACCGGATGTAAACATCATGCACACACAGAGATTGCGCAGGCGTTTAACCCAACTCATATATTCAAACATATTTGTTGTTTTTGAATCAGTCGTACGTTTTTAAACCCCTTCTCAAAGTGCATAAAGATATAAATTAATTTGTTCCCACTATATACATAATTTTTTCACTCCGGCGGGGATTCGATCTCTGATCTCCCGTGTGCCTAGAGATACATAGCACTGCGCTATCAAGGCTTTGACTTTCAGAGCGTATAACTTCAATATTGAACAATACAGACCTTTTTTTAGGAATGGCGATACAAATTTATGTAAACAAATTTGACTTCCCAGACACTTGAAATAAGTAGACACATCACAAACTTGGTAGTTTCATAAAGTGTATTCAAATATCTGTTAGAAAAATTGTCTGCATGTTCAAAAATAATTCAAAGTAAGTTTAAAAGGCTATCTTCAGCAGCTACCCGGCTACAAAATCTCAGTTGTTCCGGTGACTTTCTGAACTTTATAACGCTCGTAAACTATCATCGGTCAATTTTTATCATATTTCTTTTATTTTATTTTTCATTCAATATTCAATCAAAAACCATCACGTTTTCAAACATAGAAAAAAATGTTAACCCTGGCGAGCTTTGCAACCATGTGTCGATTTCCAACGCACAATAGTGCGCTTACCGTAATTCTAATGTGGTTTCAGAGAAGTTTTTTTTTAGGTTTTTTCCTGTAAGTCAATTCAATCGGGGGCATAATTTGAATAATCTTTGTAGAGGTTCAATAGCCAATGCTATATGCCAAATATCTAAGCTCTAGGCCTTGTAGAATTTATACGATAATCGAGTAGATTCTAAAATCAGTTGTTCACTGGCCAAGTCGCCGATGCTCGAAACCCATTTCCAAAGCGTTTGTCGGTAGTTTCCTTTTCTTAGGTCCTCTTTTCAATGCAGTTGTTTGCACAGTTTCACCTTCATAGCTATGTACAGTTAATTATAATTGTCAACTAAATTGTCATTACTTTGTTACAGACTATCACAATTTGACATGTTGAATGGGTTTCCCGCTTGTTAGGCAGTGCCAAATTTCATATTTAATTGGTTTGGGGCTTGAACTGTTTTCAGCAGGTTACGCAAGGCCCAGAATATTAACAAATGTGACGTCCTTGAAACATGACGAAATAATCGTGGATTATGCTTGCTAACGGATATTAAAAGAGACATACTTGTAAATTTAGACAAGCTTATTAAATGACTACGATCCGCTTGATGTCATGACATTATTCGGCTTCTTTACCTTTGTATTTTCAGCAGAATGTAAGTTTTTCGGTACGACCCTCCACATGGAAGCCATGATGGTTTTTAAACGGTGTAACGTATTAATTACACGCTTGTAAGATACAGTGATGCGAATCTGGCGTTTCGGCCCCAATACGTTTCGGCAATATGACATTTCGGACTCACTTTATGTCTGTTTCGGCCCAAGTACATATTTAAGAGTATATCATATTGTTTAGATGTAAATATTTTTTTGTTTAATGGTATGATTAAATCTTAATATTGTTGTTATTTTCTTAAATATTTGTGCCAAAAGCTGTGTCCGAAATTATAATATGTAAATTTAATGCATTTCGGTTCCTTTGATACAACCTAATATGAAAATAGGCACTACCTATATCGTGCGAAAGCATTAGGTTTCACTTTCAAACATCTGCTCTGTTCTAATAATATTAAATAATGCACCGCCTACAATGGAGATTTATCAACGGGTGTTAGTGTTTTCGTCAGACTGCACTGTGACTGCAGTTTCGTCTAACCGAATGTTTGTAGCAAACTTTAAAAGTTTTGGTCTTAGCAAGATTAATGAAAGTTGAATGAAAAAAGTGGCATATAGTGTGCAATATAAGGTCACTGCGACCTTGACCTTTTACCCCAAAAGAATAGGGATCATCTTCATGTTGCAGGCAACCTTTTGAGCAAGTTGAATGAAAATTAATATTGATCTGTAGAATGTTTTCAAGGAAACTCCCTTGACCCACTGACTGCAATACAAAAGGGATCATCTCAGGTTGCAGGCGACCTTCTGAGCAAGTTTCATGAAATTCAAATTAAAATTGTGGCTAGATTGTTATCAAGGGAAATTTTACGGACAGACGGACATATTTGAACAAGTCTCCCTATAGCCAGATATGTTACGGACCTGGGTTACTCTGATCAGCTGTGCTATCTGACCTCTATTTCTGGCATCAATTCAGTGTTTTCCCATACACTTTATTATATTCATCATTCCATTACTACGACAACTGTTTGATTAAGCCATTGTCCTTTTCCTTGTTTAAACCTATGATAAATTCCGAGGACATCAACTTTTCAAGTTCTCAAACTGTTTGCCCGACTACTTTTACAATGTTTATATTGGTCACATCATTATATCGCTCACCTTGGTACAAGTCCACTTGCCTGGTAGAAGATCACTAGACAATGTTCTATACCAGATTTTGACCACAGGGGCATAATTTGAACAAACTTTGAAGAGGTCTACTAGGCAAGCTACATGTACATGCCAACTATTTAAGCTCTAGGCCTTGTGGTTAAAGAGATTTTTTAAATTTTTTCCTATATAAGCCTAATTTGAACAGTCCACTAGCCAATGCTACATGCCAAATATTTAAGCTCTAGGCCTTGTGGATTCAGAGAAGATTTTAAAAAGCTTTTCCTGTATTAGCCTATGCAAAACTAAGGTGACCATCCGTGCGGGGTTAATTTTGACCCGGGGTCATAATTTGAACAATCTTGGTAGAGGTTCACTAGACAATGCTACATGTCAAATATCTAAGCTCAAGGCCTTGTGGTTTCAGAGAACAATTTTTAAAAAGTGTTTCCCATATAAACCTATGCAAAACTAAGTGACCACCCGTGCGGGGTCAATTTTGACCCCAGGGGCATAATTTGAACAGTCTTGGTAAAGGTCCACTAGACAATGCTACATGCCAAATATCTAACCTCTTTGCTTTGTTGTTTTTGAGAAAAAGATTTAAAAGTTTTTTCTAAATAACTATGCAAAACTAAGTGACCACCCGCGCGGGGTCAATTTTGACCCGGGGGTCATAATTTAAACAATCTTGGTAGAGGTCCACTAGAAAATGCCACATGCAAAATATCTTAGTTCTAGGCCTTGTGGTTTTCAGAGATTTTTAAAGTTTTTCCTGTTTGTTGCCATAGCAACCAGAGTTCTGCATGGAATAGAATTCTTTGAACAATTTTTGTAGAGCTCCATGCAAGGAAGATTCCTGCATAGTTTTATCATCATTGGCGTGGTGGTTTCAGAGGAGATGTCATTTAAATCAAAGTGTTGACGGATGACGGACAATCATCAACTAGAAAAGCTCACCCTGGCAAAGCCAGGTGAGCTAAAAAAAAATTGACAAGAAACAAGATACTTTTCCTCTATTTATTTCTGAATTTTCACATTTTCTGTAGATCGTTTATAAATACATCAATTTCTTTAAAAACTAAAACAATCAATATAAATTAAACAAAAGGAAACAACAAAAGAAAATGCAGTTGATGAAATTGCAAGCTGGTCTTGGGTCACCATAGTCCAGTATTAACATATGGCTGAACTTCACTATTTATTTCAGGATGAGATTCATGGAAGAGCGCTTGATTAAGATCAAAGCTTTATTGTCATATTTTACAGATCCAATTTATTCATTTCAACAGTTAGTGATCATGAGTTTATAAATATACATGTACACTTCTTAAGAAATCTCTCAATTGTCATAAAATCTATGAAAAATTATATGATCAATATCAATTTCATTTGAGTAGTATCTTTGAAAGGTTGTTCACTATCCATTCTATCCAAGTAAGATCCACAGATCCATAACCTGAAATTGAAAATACAAGTACAATTAATAACTTATAACCAAGAGTTGCAAATGCAAAAGAAAATCACAAGCAGCTGCTTTTCCTATATAAACAGTAAGCAAAAACTCAGTACATGTTTGGTATAATCTATTTTAGGATAATTAATCATCAGCGCCAGCAGCGTCCGGCATGGTAGTGCTACTTCTTCACACTCAGGCATTTGAAATAAGAATAGAGGCAATTACAGACATGTCACTTTAAATGATATAGAAATCAAAATAATCAGCTGAAATATACACACCAGACAAAAAGTTTCTAAAATAGTTTTCAAGTATTTATTATTATCATTATCATTATTATCATAATTAAACATAAGCATCTTCATCAGCAGCAGCAGCAGCAGCAGCAGCATCAAGCAGCATATTTGTTGTGTTATCAATGTTGACCTTATTTAGGAGGCATGTTACTTTACATAAAGGAAAATGATGAGGAATATAGTTACTTACCATTTCTGACTGTTCCGATGTCTTTGTAATCTTCGCCATTACTCCTGGTATGGTAGTGCTACTTCGCCAGACTCCGGTATTTAGAATGAAAAAGAATGAAAAAAAAAATGTAAACAAACATGTCGCTATATTCTAATACATAAATCAAACTGTTGATACTGTTGCTGCTGCAGTTACTATCATCCCTAACTATTCTGTAAAGTGACATGCTTACTAAATAAAAACAACCATTAACAGCAACCACAGCAACAACAACAATAACAACAACAACAACAACAACACAATACTAACACAACAGCACACTTACATTTCTTCGGAATCTTTGCCAACTCCACTTGAATGGTACTGCAACTTCTTCAGCGTCCGGGCATGGTACTGCTACTTCTTCACACTCAGGCATTTGAAATAAGAATAGAGGCAATTACAGACATGTCACTTTAAATGATATAGAAATCAAAATAATCAGCTGAAATATACACACCAGACAATAGTTTCTAAAATAGTTTTCAAGTATTTATTATTATCATTATCATTATTATCATAATTAAACATAAGCATCTTCATCATCATCAGCAGCAGCAGCAGCAAGTACAAGCAGCATATTGTTGTGTTATCAATGTTGACCTTATTTAGGAAGCATGTCACTTTACATAAAGGAAAATGATGAGGAATATAGTTACTTACCATTTCTGACTGTTCCGATGTCTTTGTAATCTTCGCCATTACTCCTGGTATGGTACTGCTACTTCGCCAGACTCCGGTATTTAGAATGAAAAAGAATGAAAAAAAAATGTAAACAAACATGTCGCTATATTCTAATACATAAATCAAACTGTTGATACTGTTGCTGCTGCAGTTACTATCATCCCTAACTATTCTGTAAAGTGACATGCTTACTAAATAAAAACAACCATTAACAGCAACCACAGCAACAACAACAATAACAACAACAACAACAACACAATACTAACACAACAGCACACTTACATTTCTTCGGAATCTTTGCCAACTCCACTTGAATGGTACTGCAACTTCTTCAGCGTCCGGGCATGGTACTGCTACTTCTTCACACTCAGGCATTTGAAATAAGAATAGAGGCAATTACAGACATGTCACTTTAAATGATATAGAAATCAAAATAATCAGCTGAAATATACACACCAGACAATAGTTTCTAAAATAGTTTTCAAGTATTTATTATTATCATTATCATTATTATCATAATTAAACATAAGCATCTTCATCATCATCAGCAGCAGCAGCAGAGGTACAAGCAGCATATTGTTGTGTTATCAATGTTGACCTTATTTAGGAAGCATGTCACTTTACATAAAGGAAAATGATGAGGAATATAGTTACTTACCATTTCTGACTGTTCCGATGTCTTTGTAATCTTCGCCATTACTCCTGGTATGGTACTGCTACTTCGCCAGACTCCGGTATTTAGAATGAAAAAGAATGAAAAAAAAATGTAAACAAACATGTCGCTATATTCTAATACATAAATCAAACTGTTGATACTGTTGCTGCTGCAGTTACTATCATCCCTAACTATTCTGTAAAGTGACATGCTTACTAAATAAAAACAACCATTAACAGCAACCACAGCAACAACAACAATAACAACAACAACAACAACAACACAATACTAACACAACAGCACACTTACATTTCTTCGGAATCTTTGCCAACTCCACTTGAATGGTACTGCAACTTCTTCAGCGTCCGGGCATGGTACTGCTACTTCTTCACACTCAGGCATTTGAAATAAGAATAGAGGCAATTACAGACATGTCACTTTAAATGATATAGAAATCAAAATAATCAGCTGAAATATACACACCAGACAATAGTTTCTAAAATAGTTTTCAAGTATTTATTATTATCATTATCATTATTATCATAATTAAACATAAGCATCTTCATCATCATCAGCAGCAGCAGCAGATACAAGCAGCATATTGTTGTGTTATCAATGTTGACCTTATTTAGGAAGCATGTCACTTTACATAAAGGAAAATGATGAGGAATATAGTTACTTACCATTTCTGACTGTTCCGATGTCTTTGTAATCTTCGCCATTACTCCTGGTATGGTACTGCTACTTCGCCAGACTCCGGTATTTAGAATGAAAAAGAATGAAAAAAAAATGTAAACAAACATGTCGCTATATTCTAATACATAAATCAAACTGTTGATACTGTTGCTGCTGCAGTTACTATCATCCCTAACTATTCTGTAAAGTGACATGCTTACTAAATAAAAACAACCATTAACAGCAACCACAGCAACAACAACAATAACAACAACAACAACAACAACAACACATACTAACACAACAGCACACTTACATTTCTTCGGAATCTTTGCCAACTCCACTTGAATGGTACTGCAACTTCTTCAGCGTCCGGGCATGGTACTGCTACTTCTTCACACTCAGGCATTTGAAATAAGAATAGAGGCAATTACAGACATGTCACTTTAAATGATATAGAAATCAAAATAATCAGCTGAAATATACACACCAGACAATAGTTTCTAAAATAGTTTTCAAGTATTTATTATTATCATTATCATTATTATCATAATTAAACATAAGCATCTTCATCATCATCAGCAGCAGCAGCAGCGTACAAGCAGCATATTGTTGTGTTATCAATGTTGACCTTATTTAGGAAGCATGTCACTTTACATAAAGGAAAATGATGAGGAATATAGTTACTTACCATTTCTGACTGTTCCGATGTCTTTGTAATCTTCGCCATTACTCCTGGTATGGTACTGCTACTTCGCCAGACTCCGGTATTTAGAATGAAAAAGAATGAAAAAAAAATGTAAACAAACATGTCGCTATATTCTAATACATAAATCAAACTGTTGATACTGTTGCTGCTGCAGTTACTATCATCCCTAACTATTCTGTAAAGTGACATGCTTACTAAATAAAAACAACCATTAACAGCAACCACAGCAACAACAACAATAACAACAACAACAACAACAACACAATACTAACACAACAGCACACTTACATTTCTTCGGAATCTTTGCCAACTCCACTTGAATGGTACTGCAACTTCTTCAGCGTCCGGGCATGGTACTGCTACTTCTTCACACTCAGGCATTTGAAATAAGAATAGAGGCAATTACAGACATGTCACTTTAAATGATATAGAAATCAAAATAATCAGCAAATATACACACCAGACAATAGTTTCTAAAATAGTTTTCAAGTATTTATTATTATCATTATCATTATTATCATAATTAAACATAAGCATCTTCATCATCATCAGCAGCAGCAGCAGCACAAGCAGCATATTGTTGTGTTATCAATGTTGACCTTATTTAGGAAGCATGTCACTTTACATAAAGGAAAATGATGAGGAATATAGTTACTTACCATTTCTGACTGTTCCGATGTCTTTGTAATCTTCGCCATTACTCCTGGTATGGTACTGCTACTTCGCCAGACTCCGGTATTTAGAATGAAAAAGAATGAAAAAAAAATGTAAACAAACATGTCGCTATATTCTAATACATAAATCAAACTGTTGATACTGTTGCTGCTGCAGTTACTATCATCCCTAACTATTCTGTAAAGTGACATGCTTACTAAATAAAAACAACCATTAACAGCAACCACAGCAACAACAACAATAACAACAACAACAACAACAACACAATACTAACACAACAGCACACTTACATTTCTTCGGAATCTTTGCCAACTCCACTTGAATGGTACTGCAACTTCTTCAGCGTCCGGGCATGGTACTGCTACTTCTTCACACTCAGGCATTTGAAATAAGAATAGAGGCAATTACAGACATGTCACTTTAAATGATATAGAAATCAAAATAATCAGCTGAAATATACACACCAGACAATAGTTTCTAAAATAGTTTTCAAGTATTTATTATTATCATTATCATTATTATCATAATTAAACATAAGCATCTTCATCATCATCATCAGCAGCAGCAGCAGCACAAGCAGCATATTGTTGTGTTATCAATGTTGACCTTATTTAGGAAGCATGTCACTTTACATAAAGGAAAATGATGAGGAATATAGTTACTTACCATTTCTGACTGTTCCGATGTCTTTGTAATCTTCGCCATTACTCCTGGTATGGTACTGCTACTTCGCCAGACTCCGGTATTTAGAATGAAAAAGAATGAAAAAAAAATGTAAACAAACATGTCGCTATATTCTAATACATAAATCAAACTGTTGATACTGTTGCTGCTGCAGTTACTATCATCCCTAACTATTCTGTAAAGTGACATGCTTACTAAATAAAAACAACCATTAACAGCAACCACAGCAACAACAACAATAACAACAACAACAACAACAACACAATACTAACACAACAGCACACTTACATTTCTTCGGAATCTTTGCCAACTCCACTTGAATGGTACTGCAACTTCTTCAGCGTCCGGGCATGGTACTGCTACTTCTTCACACTCAGGCATTTGAAATAAGAATAGAGGCAATTACAGACATGTCACTTTAAATGATATAGAAATCAAAATAATCAGCTGAAATATACACACCAGACAATAGTTTCTAAAATAGTTTTCAAGTATTTATTATTATCATTATCATTATTATCATAATTAAACATAAGCATCTTCATCATCATCAGCAGCAGCAGCAGTACAAGCAGCATATTGTTGTGTTATCAATGTTGACCTTATTTAGGAAGCATGTCACTTTACATAAAGGAAAATGATGAGGAATATAGTTACTTACCATTTCTGACTGTTCCGATGTCTTTGTAATCTTCGCCATTACTCCTGGTATGGTACTGCTACTTCGCCAGACTCCGGTATTTAGAATGAAAAAGAATGAAAAAAAAATGTAAACAAACATGTCGCTATATTCTAATACATAAATCAAACTGTTGATACTGTTGCTGCTGCAGTTACTATCATCCCTAACTATTCTGTAAAGTGACATGCTTACTAAATAAAAACAACCATTAACAGCAACCACAGCAACAACAACAATAACAACAACAACAACAACAACAACACAATACTAACACAACAGCACACTTACATTTCTTCGGAATCTTTGCCAACTCCACTTGAATGGTACTGCAACTTCTTCAGCGTCCGGGCATGGTACTGCTACTTCTTCACACTCAGGCATTTGAAATAAGAATAGAGGCAATTACAGACATGTCACTTTAAATGATATAGAAATCAAAATAATCAGCTGAAATATACACACCAGACAATAGTTTCTAAAATAGTTTTCAAGTATTTATTATTATCATTATCATTATTATCATAATTAAACATAAGCATCTTCATCATCATCAGCAGCAGCAGCAGTACAAGCAGCATATTGTTGTGTTATCAATGTTGACCTTATTTAGGAAGCATGTCACTTTACATAAAGGAAAATGATGAGGAATATAGTTACTTACCATTTCTGACTGTTCCGATGTCTTTGTAATCTTCGCCATTACTCCTGGTATGGTACTGCTACTTCGCCAGACTCCGGTATTTAGAATGAAAAAGAATGAAAAAAAAAATGTAAACAAACATGTCGCTATATTCTAATACATAAATCAAACTGTTGATACTGTTGCTGCTGCAGTTACTATCATCCCTAACTATTCTGTAAAGTGACATGCTTACTAAATAAAAACAACCATTAACAGCAACCACAGCAACAACAACAATAACAACAACAACAACAACAACACAATACTAACACAACAGCACACTTACATTTCTTCGGAATCTTTGCCAACTCCACTTGAATGGTACTGCAACTTCTTCAGCGTCCGGGCATGGTACTGCTACTTCTTCACACTCAGGCATTTGAAATAAGAATAGAGGCAATTACAGACATGTCACTTTAAATGATATAGAAATCAAAATAATCGCGAAATATACACACCAGACAATAGTTTCTAAAATAGTTTTCAAGTATTTATTATTATCATTATCATTATTATCATAATTAAACATAAGCATCTTCATCATCATCAGCAGCAGCAGCAGCAGTACAAGCAGCATATTGTTGTGTTATCAATGTTGACCTTATTTAGGAAGCATGTCACTTTACATAAAGGAAAATGATGAGGAATATAGTTACTTACCATTTCTGACTGTTCCGATGTCTTTGTAATCTTCGCCATTACTCCTGGTATGGTACTGCTACTTCGCCAGACTCCGGTATTTAGAATGAAAAAGAATGAAAAAAAAATGTAAACAAACATGTCGCTATATTCTAATACATAAATCAAACTGTTGATACTGTTGCTGCTGCAGTTACTATCATCCCTAACTATTCTGTAAAGTGACATGCTTACTAAATAAAAACAACCATTAACAGCAACCACAGCAACAACAACAATAACAACAACAACAACAACAACACAATACTAACACAACAGCACACTTACATTTCTTCGGAATCTTTGCCAACTCCACTTGAATGGTACTGCAACTTCTTCAGCGTCCGGGCATGGTACTGCTACTTCTTCACACTCAGGCATTTGAAATAAGAATAGAGGCAATTACAGACATGTCACTTTAAATGATATAGAAATCAAAATAATCAGCTGAAATATACACACCAGACAATAGTTTCTAAAATAGTTTTCAAGTATTTATTATTATCATTATCATTATTATCATAATTAAACATAAGCATCTTCATCATCATCAAGGCAGCAGCAGCAGTACAAGCAGCATATTGTTGTGTTATCAATGTTGACCTTATTTAGGAAGCATGTCACTTTACATAAAGGAAAATGATGAGGAATATAGTTACTTACCATTTCTGACTGTTCCGATGTCTTTGTAATCTTCGCCATTACTCCTGGTATGGTACTGCTACTTCGCCAGACTCCGGTATTTAGAATGAAAAAGAATGAAAAAAAAAATGTAAACAAACATGTCGCTATATTCTAATACATAAATCAAACTGTTGATACTGTTGCTGCTGCAGTTACTATCATCCCTAACTATTCTGTAAAGTGACATGCTTACTAAATAAAAACAACCATTAACAGCAACCACAGCAACAACAACAATAACAACAACAACAACAACAACACATACTAACACAACAGCACACTTACATTTCTTCGGAATCTTTGCCAACTCCACTTGAATGGTACTGCAACTTCTTCAGCGTCCGGGCATGGTACTGCTACTTCTTCACACTCAGGCATTTGAAATAAGAATAGAGGCAATTACAGACATGTCACTTTAAATGATATAGAAATCAAAATAATCAGCTGAAATATACACACCAGACAATAGTTTCTAAAATAGTTTTCAAGTATTTATTATTATCATTATCATTATTATCATAATTAAACATAAGCATCTTCATCATCATCAGCAGCAGCAGCAGCAGCAGTACAAGCAGCATATTGTTGTGTTATCAATGTTGACCTTATTTAGGAAGCATGTCACTTTACATAAAGGAAAATGATGAGGAATATAGTTACTTACCATTTCTGACTGTTCCGATGTCTTTGTAATCTTCGCCATTACTCCTGGTATGGTACTGCTACTTCGCCAGACTCCGGTATTTAGAATGAAAAAGAATGAAAAAAAAAATGTAAACAAACATGTCGCTATATTCTAATACATAAATCAAACTGTTGATACTGTTGCTGCTGCAGTTACTATCATCCCTAACTATTCTGTAAAGTGACATGCTTACTAAATAAAAACAACCATTAACAGCAACCACAGCAACAACAACAATAACAACAACAACAACAACAACACAATACTAACACAACAGCACACTTACATTTCTTCGGAATCTTTGCCAACTCCACTTGAATGGTACTGCAACTTCTTCAGCGTCCGGGCATGGTACTGCTACTTCTTCACACTCAGGCATTTGAAATAAGAATAGAGGCAATTACAGACATGTCACTTTAAATGATATAGAAATCAAAATAATCAGCTGAAATATACACACCAGACAATAGTTTCTAAAATAGTTTTCAAGTATTTATTATTATCATTATCATTATTATCATAATTAAACATAAGCATCTTCATCATCATCAGCAGCAGCAGCAGCAGTACAAGCAGCATATTGTTGTGTTATCAATGTTGACCTTATTTAGGAAGCATGTCACTTTACATAAAGGAAAATGATGAGGAATATAGTTACTTACCATTTCTGACTGTTCCGATGTCTTTGTAATCTTCGCCATTACTCCTGGTATGGTACTGCTACTTCGCCAGACTCCGGTATTTAGAATGAAAAAGAATGAAAAAAAAATGTAAACAAACATGTCGCTATATTCTAATACATAAATCAAACTGTTGATACTGTTGCTGCTGCAGTTACTATCATCCCTAACTATTCTGTAAAGTGACATGCTTACTAAATAAAAACAACCATTAACAGCAACCACAGCAACAACAACAATAACAACAACAACAACAACAACACAATACTAACACAACAGCACACTTACATTTCTTCGGAATCTTTGCCAACTCCACTTGAATGGTACTGCAACTTCTTCAGCGTCCGGGCATGGTACTGCTACTTCTTCACACTCAGGCATTTGAAATAAGAATAGAGGCAATTACAGACATGTCACTTTAAATGATATAGAAATCAAAATAATCAGCGAAATATACACACCAGACAATAGTTTCTAAAATAGTTTTCAAGTATTTATTATTATCATTATCATTATTATCATAATTAAACATAAGCATCTTCATCATCATCAGCAGCAGCAGCAGTACAAGCAGCATATTGTTGTGTTATCAATGTTGACCTTATTTAGGAAGCATGTCACTTTACATAAAGGAAAATGATGAGGAATATAGTTACTTACCATTTCTGACTGTTCCGATGTCTTTGTAATCTTCGCCATTACTCCTGGTATGGTACTGCTACTTCGCCAGACTCCGGTATTTAGAATGAAAAAGAATGAAAAAAAAATGTAAACAAACATGTCGCTATATTCTAATACATAAATCAAACTGTTGATACTGTTGCTGCTGCAGTTACTATCATCCCTAACTATTCTGTAAAGTGACATGCTTACTAAATAAAAACAACCATTAACAGCAAACCACAGCAACAACAACAATAACAACAACAACAACAACACACAATACTAACACAACAGCACACTTACATTTCTTCGGAATCTTTGCCAACTCCACTTGAATGGTACTGCAACTTCTTCAGCGTCCGGGCATGGTACTGCTACTTCTTCACACTCAGGCATTTGAAATAAGAATAGAGGCAATTACAGACATGTCACTTTAAATGATATAGAAATCAAAATAATCAGCTGAAATATACACACCAGACAATAGTTTCTAAAATAGTTTTCAAGTATTTATTATTATCATTATCATTATTATCATAATTAAACATAAGCATCTTCATCATCATCAGCAGCAGCAGCAGCCTACAAGCAGCATATTGTTGTGTTATCAATGTTGACCTTATTTAGGAAGCATGTCACTTTACATAAAGGAAAATGATGAGGAATATAGTTACTTACCATTTCTGACTGTTCCGATGTCTTTGTAATCTTCGCCATTACTCCTGGTATGGTACTGCTACTTCGCCAGACTCCGGTATTTAGAATGAAAAAGAATGAAAAAAAAATGTAAACAAACATGTCGCTATATTCTAATACATAAATCAAACTGTTGATACTGTTGCTGCTGCAGTTACTATCATCCCTAACTATTCTGTAAAGTGACATGCTTACTAAATAAAAACAACCATTAACAGCAACCACAGCAACAACAACAATAACAACAACAACAACAACAACACAATACTAACACAACAGCACACTTACATTTCTTCGGAATCTTTGCCAACTCCACTTGAATGGTACTGCAACTTCTTCAGCGTCCGGGCATGGTACTGCTACTTCTTCACACTCAGGCATTTGAAATAAGAATAGAGGCAATTACAGACATGTCACTTTAAATGATATAGAAATCAAAATAATCAGCTGAAATATACACACCAGACAATAGTTTCTAAAATAGTTTTCAAGTATTTATTATTATCATTATCATTATTATCATAATTAAACATAAGCATCTTCATCATCATCATCAGCAGCAGCAGCAGTACAAGCAGCATATTGTTGTGTTATCAATGTTGACCTTATTTAGGAAGCATGTCACTTTACATAAAGGAAAATGATGAGGAATATAGTTACTTACCATTTCTGACTGTTCCGATGTCTTTGTAATCTTCGCCATTACTCCTGGTATGGTACTGCTACTTCGCCAGACTCCGGTATTTAGAATGAAAAAGAATGAAAAAAAAATGTAAACAAACATGTCGCTATATTCTAATACATAAATCAAACTGTTGATACTGTTGCTGCTGCAGTTACTATCATCCCTAACTATTCTGTAAAGTGACATGCTTACTAAATAAAAACAACCATTAACAGCAACCACAGCAACAACAACAATAACAACAACAACAACAACAACACAATACTAACACAACAGCACACTTACATTTCTTCGGAATCTTTGCCAACTCCACTTGAATGGTACTGCAACTTCTTCAGCGTCCGGGCATGGTACTGCTACTTCTTCACACTCAGGCATTTGAAATAAGAATAGAGGCAATTACAGACATGTCACTTTAAATGATATAGAAATCAAAATAATCAGCTGAAATATACACACCAGACAATAGTTTCTAAAATAGTTTTCAAGTATTTATTATTATCATTATCATTATTATCATAATTAAACATAAGCATCTTCATCATCATCAGCAGCAGCAGCAGCTACAAGCAGCATATTGTTGTGTTATCAATGTTGACCTTATTTAGGAAGCATGTCACTTTACATAAAGGAAAATGATGAGGAATATAGTTACTTACCATTTCTGACTGTTCCGATGTCTTTGTAATCTTCGCCATTACTCCTGGTATGGTACTGCTACTTCGCCAGACTCCGGTATTTAGAATGAAAAAGAATGAAAAAAAAATGTAAACAAACATGTCGCTATATTCTAATACATAAATCAAACTGTTGATACTGTTGCTGCTGCAGTTACTATCATCCCTAACTATTCTGTAAAGTGACATGCTTACTAAATAAAAACAACCATTAACAGCAACCACAGCAACAACAACAATAACAACAACAACAACAACAACACAATACTAACACAACAGCACACTTACATTTCTTCGGAATCTTTGCCAACTCCACTTGAATGGTACTGCAACTTCTTCAGCGTCCGGGCATGGTACTGCTACTTCTTCACACTCAGGCATTTGAAATAAGAATAGAGGCAATTACAGACATGTCACTTTAAATGATATAGAAATCAAAATAATCAGCGAAATATACACACCAGACAATAGTTTCTAAAATGGTTTTCAAGTATTTATTATTATCATTATCATTATTATCATAATTAAACATAAGCATCTTCATCATCATCACGCAAGCAGCAGCAGCAGTACAAGCAGCATATTGTTGTGTTATCAATGTTGACCTTATTTAGGAAGCATGTCACTTTACATAAAGGAAAATGATGAGGAATATAGTTACTTACCATTTCTGACTGTTCCGATGTCTTTGTAATCTTCGCCATTACTCCTGGTATGGTACTGCTACTTCGCCAGACTCCGGTATTTAGAATGAAAAAGAATGAAAAAAAAAATGTAAACAAACATGTCGCTATATTCTAATACATAAATCAAACTGTTGATACTGTTGCTGCTGCAGTTACTATCATCCCTAACTATTCTGTAAAGTGACATGCTTACTAAATAAAAACAACCATTAACAGCAAACCACAGCAACAACAACAATAACAACAACAACAACAACAACACAATACTAACACAACAGCACACTTACATTTCTTCGGAATCTTTGCCAACTCCACTTGAATGGTACTGCAACTTCTTCAGCGTCCGGGCATGGTACTGCTACTTCTTCACACTCAGGCATTTGAAATAAGAATAGAGGCAATTACAGACATGTCACTTTAAATGATATAGAAATCAAAATAATCAGCTGAAATATACACACCAGACAATAGTTTCTAAAATGGTTTTCAAGTATTTATTATTATCATTATCATTATTATCATAATTAAACATAAGCATCTTCATCATCATCATCAGCAGCAGCAGCAGCAACAAGCAGCATATTGTTGTGTTATCAATGTTGACCTTATTTAGGAAGCATGTCACTTTACATAAAGGAAAATGATGAGGAATATAGTTACTTACCATTTCTGACTGTTCCGATGTCTTTGTAATCTTCGCCATTACTCCTGGTATGGTACTGCTACTTCGCCAGACTCCGGTATTTAGAATGAAAAAGAATGAAAAAAAAATGTAAACAAACATGTCGCTATATTCTAATACATAAATCAAACTGTTGATACTGTTGCTGCTGCAGTTACTATCATCCCTAACTATTCTGTAAAGTGACATGCTTACTAAATAAAAACAACCATTAACAGCAACCACAGCAACAACAACAATAACAACAACAACAACAACAACACAATACTAACACAACAGCACACTTACATTTCTTCGGAATCTTTGCCAACTCCACTTGAATGGTACTGCAACTTCTTCAGCGTCCGGGCATGGTACTGCTACTTCTTCACACTCAGGCATTTGAAATAAGAATAGAGGCAATTACAGACATGTCACTTTAAATGATATAGAAATCAAAATAATCAGCTGAAATATACACACCAGACAATAGTTTCTAAAATAGTTTTCAAGTATTTATTATTATCATTATCATTATTATCATAATTAAACATAAGCATCTTCATCATCATCATCAGCAGCAGCAGCAGTAGTACAAGCAGCATATTGTTGTGTTATCAATGTTGACCTTATTTAGGAAGCATGTCACTTTACATAAAGGAAAATGATGAGGAATATAGTTACTTACCATTTCTGACTGTTCCGATGTCTTTGTAATCTTCGCCATTACTCCTGGTATGGTACTGCTACTTCGCCAGACTCCGGTATTTAGAATGAAAAAGAATGAAAAAAAATGTAAACAAACATGTCGCTATATTCTAATACATAAATCAAACTGTTGATACTGTTGCTGCTGCAGTTACTATCATCCCTAACTATTCTGTAAAGTGACATGCTTACTAAATAAAAACAACCATTAACAGCAACCACAGCAACAACAACAATAACAACAACAACAACAACAACACAATACTAACACAACAGCACACTTACATTTCTTCGGAATCTTTGCCAACTCCACTTGAATGGTACTGCAACTTCTTCAGCGTCCGGGCATGGTACTGCTACTTCTTCACACTCAGGCATTTGAAATAAGAATAGAGGCAATTACAGACATGTCACTTTAAATGATATAGAAATCAAAATAATCAGCTGAAATATACACACCAGACAATAGTTTCTAAAATGGTTTTCAAGTATTTATTATTATCATTATCATTATTATCATAATTAAACATAAGCATCTTCATCATCATCAGCAGCAGCAGCAGCATACAAGCAGCATATTGTTGTGTTATCAATGTTGACCTTATTTAGGAAGCATGTCACTTTACATAAAGGAAAATGATGAGGAATATAGTTACTTACCATTTCTGACTGTTCCGATGTCTTTGTAATCTTCGCCATTACTCCTGGTATGGTACTGCTACTTCGCCAGACTCCGGTATTTAGAATGAAAAAGAATGACAAAAAAATGTAAACAAACATGTCGCTATATTCTAATACATAAATCAAACTGTTGATACTGTTGCTGCTGCAGTTACTATCATCCCTAACTATTCTGTAAAGTGACATGCTTACTAAATAAAAACAACCATTAACAGCAAACACAGCAACAACAACAATAACAACAACAACAACAACAACACAATACTAACACAACAGCACACTTACATTTCTTCGGAATCTTTGCCAACTCCACTTGAATGGTACTGCAACTTCTTCAGCGTCCGGGCATGGTACTGCTACTTCTTCACACTCAGGCATTTGAAATAAGAATAGAGGCAATTACAGACATGTCACTTTAAATGATATAGAAATCAAAATAATCACTGAAATATACACACCAGACAATAGTTTCTAAAATGGTTTTCAAGTATTTATTATTATCATTATCATTATTATCATAATTAAACATAAGCATCTTCATCATCATCATCAGCAGCAGCAGCAGCAGTACAAGCAGCATATTGTTGTGTTATCAATGTTGACCTTATTTAGGAAGCATGTCACTTTACATAAAGGAAAATGATGAGGAATATAGTTACTTACCATTTCTGACTGTTCCGATGTCTTTGTAATCTTCGCCATTACTCCTGGTATGGTACTGCTACTTCGCCAGACTCCGGTATTTAGAATGAAAAAGAATGAAAAAAAAATGTAAACAAACATGTCGCTATATTCTAATACATAAATCAAACTGTTGATACTGTTGCTGCTGCAGTTACTATCATCCCTAACTATTCTGTAAAGTGACATGCTTACTAAATAAAAACAACCATTAACAGCAACCACAGCAACAACAACAATAACAACAACAACAACAACAACACAATACTAACACAACAGCACACTTACATTTCTTCGGAATCTTTGCCAACTCCACTTGAATGGTACTGCAACTTCTTCAGCGTCCGGGCATGGTACTGCTACTTCTTCACACTCAGGCATTTGAAATAAGAATAGAGGCAATTACAGACATGTCACTTTAAATGATATAGAAATCAAAATAATCAGCTGAAATATACACACCAGACAATAGTTTCTAAAATGGTTTTCAAGTATTTATTATTATCATTATCATTATTATCATAATTAAACATAAGCATCTTCATCATCATCATCGCCGCAGCAGCAGCAGTACAAGCAGCATATTGTTGTGTTATCAATGTTGACCTTATTTAGGAAGCATGTCACTTTACATAAAGGAAAATGATGAGGAATATAGTTACTTACCATTTCTGACTGTTCCGATGTCTTTGTAATCTTCGCCATTACTCCTGGTATGGTACTGCTACTTCGCCAGACTCCGGTATTTAGAATGAAAAAGAATGACAAAAAAATGTAAACAAACATGTCGCTATATTCTAATACATAAATCAAACTGTTGATACTGTTGCTGCTGCAGTTACTATCATCCCTAACTATTCTGTAAAGTGACATGCTTACTAAATAAAAACAACCATTAACAGCAACCACAGCAACAACAACAATAACAACAACAACAACAACAACAATACTAACACAACAGCACACTTACATTTCTTCGGAATCTTTGCCAACTCCACTTGAATGGTACTGCAACTTCTTCAGCGTCCGGGCATGGTACTGCTACTTCTTCACACTCAGGCATTTGAAATAAGAATAGAGGCAATTACAGACATGTCACTTTAAATGATATAGAAATCAAAATAATCAGCTGAAATATACACACCAGACAATAGTTTCTAAAATGGTTTTCAAGTATTTATTATTATCATTATCATTATTATCATAATTAAACATAAGCATCTTCATCATCATCATCAGCAGCAGCAGCAGGCAGTACAAGCAGCATATTGTTGTGTTATCAATGTTGACCTTATTTAGGAAGCATGTCACTTTACATAAAGGAAAATGATGAGGAATATAGTTACTTACCATTTCTGACTGTTCCGATGTCTTTGTAATCTTCGCCATTACTCCTGGTATGGTACTGCTACTTCGCCAGACTCCGGTATTTAGAATGAAAAAGAATGAAAAAAAAATGTAAACAAACATGTCGCTATATTCTAATACATAAATCAAACTGTTGATACTGTTGCTGCTGCAGTTACTATCATCCCTAACTATTCTGTAAAGTGACATGCTTACTAAATAAAAACAACCATTAACAGCAACCACAGCAACAACAACAATAACAACAACAACAACAACAACACAATACTAACACAACAGCACACTTACATTTCTTCGGAATCTTTGCCAACTCCACTTGAATGGTACTGCAACTTCTTCAGCGTCCGGGCATGGTACTGCTACTTCTTCACACTCAGGCATTTGAAATAAGAATGGAGGCAATTACAGACATGTCACTTTAAATGATATAGAAATCAAAATAATCAGCTGAAATATACACACCAGACAATAGTTTCTAAAATGGTTTTCAAGTATTTATTATTATCATTATCATTATTATCATAATTAAACATAAGCATCTTCATCATCATCAGCAGCAGCAGCAGCAGCACAAGCAGCATATTGTTGTGTTATCAATGTTGACCTTATTTAGGAAGCATGTCACTTTACATAAAGGAAAATGATGAGGAATATAGTTACTTACCATTTCTGACTGTTCCGATGTCTTTGTAATCTTCGCCATTACTCCTGGTATGGTACTGCTACTTCGCCAGACTCCGGTATTTAGAATGAAAAAGAATGAAAAAAAAATGTAAACAAACATGTCGCTATATTCTAATACATAAATCAAACTGTTGATACTGTTGCTGCTGCAGTTACTATCATCCCTAACTATTCTGTAAAGTGACATGCTTACTAAATAAAAACAACCATTAACAGCAAACACAGCAACAACAACAATAACAACAACAACAACAACACAAATACTAACACAACAGCACACTTACATTTCTTCGGAATCTTTGCCAACTCCACTTGAATGGTACTGCAACTTCTTCAGCGTCCGGGCATGGTACTGCTACTTCTTCACACTCAGGCATTTGAAATAAGAATGGAGGCAATTACAGACATGTCACTTTAAATGATATAGAAATCAAAATAACGTATACACACCAGACAATAGTTTCTAAAATGGTTTTCAAGTATTTATTATTATCATTATCATTATTATCATAATTAAACATAAGCATCTTCATCATCATCATCGCAGCAGCAGCAGCAGCAGTACAAGCAGCATATTGTTGTGTTATCAATGTTGACCTTATTTAGGAAGCATGCCACTTTACATAAAGGAAAATGATGAGGAATATAGTTACTTACCATTTCTGACTGTTCCGATGTCTTTGTAATCTTCGCCATTACTCCTGGTATGGTACTGCTACTTCGCCAGACTCCGGTATTTAGAATGAAAAAGAATGAAAAAAAAATGTAAACAAACATGTCGCTATATTCTAATACATAAATCAAACTGTTGATACTGTTGCTGCTGCAGTTACTATCATCCCTAACTATTCTGTAAAGTGACATGCTTACTAAATAAAAACAACCATTAACAGCAAACACAGCAACAACAACAATAACAACAACAACAACAACAACACAATACTAACACAACAGCACACTTACATTTCTTCGGAATCTTTGCCAACTCCACTTGAATGGTACTGCAACTTCTTCAGCGTCCGGGCATGGTACTGCTACTTCTTCACACTCAGGCATTTGAAATAAGAATGGAGGCAATTACAGACATGTCACTTTAAATGATATAGAAATCAAAATAATCAGCTGAAATATACACACCAGACAATAGTTTCTAAAATGGTTTTCAAGTATTTATTATTATCATTATCATTATTATCATAATTAAACATAAGCATCTTCATCATCATCATCACGCAGCAGCAGCAGTACAAGCAGCATATTGTTGTGTTATCAATGTTGACCTTATTTAGGAAGCATGTCACTTTACATAAAGGAAAATGATGAGGAATATAGTTACTTACCATTTCTGACTGTTCCGATGTCTTTGTAATCTTCGCCATTACTCCTGGTATGGTACTGCTACTTCGCCAGACTCCGGTATTTAGAATGAAAAAGAATGACAAAAAAATGTAAACAAACATGTCGCTATATTCTAATACATAAATCAAACTGTTGATACTGTTGCTGCTGCAGTTACTATCATCCCTAACTATTCTGTAAAGTGACATGCTTACTAAATAAAAACAACCATTAACAGCAACCACAGCAACAACAACAATAACAACAACAACAACAACAACACAATACTAACACAACAGCACACTTACATTTCTTCGGAATCTTTGCCAACTCCACTTGAATGGTACTGCAACTTCTTCAGCGTCCGGGCATGGTACTGCTACTTCTTCACACTCAGGCATTTGAAATAAGAATAGAGGCAATTACAGACATGTCACTTTAAATGATATAGAAATCAAAATAATCAGCTGAAATATACACACCAGACAATAGTTTCTAAAATGGTTTTCAAGTATTTATTATTATCATTATCATTATTATCATAATTAAACATAAGCATCTTCATCATCATCATCAGCAGCAGCAGCAGCAGCAGTACAAGCAGCATATTGTTGTGTTATCAATGTTGACCTTATTTAGGAAGCATGCCACTTTACATAAAGGAAAATGATGAGGAATATAGTTACTTACCATTTCTGACTGTTCCGATGTCTTTGTAATCTTCGCCATTACTCCTGGTATGGTACTGCTACTTCGCCAGACTCCGGTATTTAGAATGAAAAAGAATGACAAAAAATGTAAACAAACATGTCGCTATATTCTAATACATAAATCAAACTGTTGATACTGTTGCTGCTGCAGTTACTATCATCCCTAACTATTCTGTAAAGTGACATGCTTACTAAATAAAAACAACCATTAACAGCAACCACAGCAACAACAACAATAACAACAACAACAACAACACAATACTAACACAACAGCACACTTACATTTCTTCGGAATCTTTGCCAACTCCACTTGAATGGCACTGCAACTTCTTCAGCGTCCGGGCATGGTACTGCTACTTCTTCACACTCAGGCATTTGAAATAAGAATGGAGGCAATTACAGACATGTCACTTTAAATGATATAGAAATCAAAATAATCAGCTGAAATATACACACCAGACAATAGTTTCTAAAATGGTTTTCAAGTATTTATTATTATCATTATCATTATTATCATAATTAAACATAAGCATCTTCATCATCATCAGCAGCAGCAGCAGCAGCAGGTACAAGCAGCATATTGTTGTGTTATCAATGTTGACCTTATTTAGGAAGCATGCCACTTTACATAAAGGAAAATGATGAGGAATATAGTTACTTACCATTTCTGACTGTTCCGATGTCTTTGTAATCTTCGCCATTACTCCTGGTATGGTACTGCTACTTCGCCAGACTCCGGTATTTAGAATGAAAAAGAATGACAAAAAAATGTAAACAAACATGTCGCTATATTCTAATACATAAATCAAACTGTTGATACTGTTGCTGCTGCAGTTACTATCATCCCTAACTATTCTGTAAAGTGACATGCTTACTAAATAAAAACAACCATTAACAGCAAACACAGCAACAACAACAATAACAACAACAACAACAACAATACTAACACAACAGCACACTTACATTTCTTCGGAATCTTTGCCAACTCCACTTGAATGGCACTGCAACTTCTTCAGCGTCCGGGCATGGTACTGCTACTTCTTCACACTCAGGCATTTGAAATAAGAATGGAGGCAATTACAGACATGTCACTTTAAATGATATAGAAATCAAAATAACTATACACACCAGACAATAGTTTCTAAAATGGTTTTCAAGTATTTATTATTATCATTATCATTATTATCATAATTAAACATAAGCATCTTCATCATCATCATCGCAGCAGCAGCAGCAGCAAGACAAGCAGCATATTGTTGTGTTATCAATGTTGACCTTATTTAGGAAGCATGCCACTTTACATAAAGGAAAATGATGAGGAATATAGTTACTTACCATTTCTGACTGTTCCGATGTCTTTGTAATCTTCGCCATTACTCCTGGTATGGTACTGCTACTTCGCCAGACTCCGGTATTTAGAATGAAAAAGAATGACAAAAAAATGTAAACAAACATGTCGCTATATTCTAATACATAAATCAAACTGTTGATACTGTTGCTGCTGCAGTTACTATCATCCCTAACTATTCTGTAAAGTGACATGCTTACTAAATAAAAACAACCATTAACAGCAAACACAGCAACAACAACAATAACAACAACAACAACACAATACTAACACAACAGCACACTTACATTTCTTCGGAATCTTTGCCAACTCCACTTGAATGGCACTGCAACTTCTTCAGCGTCCGGGCATGGTACTGCTACTTCTTCACACTCAGGCATTTGAAATAAGAATGGAGGCAATTACAGACATGTCACTTTAAATGATATAGAAATCAAAATAATCAGCTGAAATATACACACCAGACAATAGTTTCTAAAATGGTTTTCAAGTATTTATTATTATCATTATCATTATTATCATAATTAAACATAAGCATCTTCATCATCATCATCAGCAGCAGCAGCAGCAGCATACAAGCAGCATATTGTTGTGTTATCAATGTTGACCTTATTTAGGAAGCATGTCACTTTACATAAAGGAAAATGATGAGGAATATAGTTACTTACCATTTCTGACTGTTCCGATGTCTTTGTAATCTTCGCCATTACTCCTGGTATGGTACTGCTACTTCGCCAGACTCCGGTATTTAGAATGAAAAAGAATGACAAAAAAATGTAAACAAACATGTCGCTATATTCTAATACATAAATCAAACTGTTGATACTGTTGCTGCTGCAGTTACTATCATCCCTAACTATTCTGTAAAGTGACATGCTTACTAAATAAAAACAACCATTAACAGCAACCACAGCAACAACAACAATAACAACAACAACAACAACAACAATACTAACACAACAGCACACTTACATTTCTTCGGAATCTTTGCCAACTCCACTTGAATGGCACTGCAACTTCTTCAGCGTCCGGGCATGGTACTGCTACTTCTTCACACTCAGGCATTTGAAATAAGAATAGAGGCAATTACAGACATGTCACTTTAAATGATATAGAAATCAAAATAATCAGCTGAAATATACACACCAGACAATAGTTTCTAAAATGGTTTTCAAGTATTTATTATTATCATTATCATTATTATCATAATTAAACATAAGCATCTTCATCATCATCATCGCAGCAGCAGCAGCAGCAGTACAAGCAGCATATTGTTGTGTTATCAATGTTGACCTTATTTAGGAAGCATGCCACTTTACATAAAGGAAAATGATGAGGAATATAGTTACTTACCATTTCTGACTGTTCCGATGTCTTTGTAATCTTCGCCATTACTCCTGGTATGGTACTGCTACTTCGCCAGACTCCGGTATTTAGAATGAAAAAGAATGACAAAAAAAATGTAAACAAACATGTCGCTATATTCTAATACATAAATCAAACTGTTGATACTGTTGCTGCTGCAGTTACTATCATCCCTAACTATTCTGTAAAGTGACATGCTTACTAAATAAAAACAACCATTAACAGCAACCACAGCAACAACAACAATAACAACAACAACAACAACACAAATACTAACACAACAGCACACTTACATTTCTTCGGAATCTTTGCCAACTCCACTTGAATGGCACTGCAACTTCTTCAGCGTCCGGGCATGGTACTGCTACTTCTTCACACTCAGGCATTTGAAATAAGAATGGAGGCAATTACAGACATGTCACTTTAAATGATATAGAAATCAAAATAATCAGCTGAAATATACACACCAGACAATAGTTTCTAAAATGGTTTTCAAGTATTTATTATTATCATTATCATTATTATCATAATTAAACATAAGCATCTTCATCATCATCAGCAGCAGCAGCAGCAGCAGAGTACAAGCAGCATATTGTTGTGTTATCAATGTTGACCTTATTTAGGAAGCATGCCACTTTACATAAAGGAAAATGATGAGGAATATAGTTACTTACCATTTCTGACTGTTCCGATGTCTTTGTAATCTTCGCCATTACTCCTGGTATGGTACTGCTACTTCGCCAGACTCCGGTATTTAGAATGAAAAAGAATGACAAAAAAATGTAAACAAACATGTCGCTATATTCTAATACATAAATCAAACTGTTGATACTGTTGCTGCTGCAGTTACTATCATCCCTAACTATTCTGTAAAGTGACATGCTTACTAAATAAAAACAACCATTAACAGCAAACACAGCAACAACAACAATAACAACAACAACAACAACACAAATACTAACACAACAGCACACTTACATTTCTTCGGAATCTTTGCCAACTCCACTTGAATGGCACTGCAACTTCTTCAGCGTCCGGGCATGGTACTGCTACTTCTTCACACTCAGGCATTTGAAATAAGAATGGAGGCAATTACAGACATGTCACTTTAAATGATATAGAAATCAAAATAATCCTGAATTACACACCAGACAATAGTTTCTAAAATGGTTTTCAAGTATTTATTATTATCATTATCATTATTATCATAATTAAACATAAGCATCTTCATCATCATCATCAGCAGCAGCAGCAGCAGCAGTACAAGCAGCATATTGTTGTGTTATCAATGTTGACCTTATTTAGGAAGCATGCCACTTTACATAAAGGAAAATGATGAGGAATATAGTTACTTACCATTTCTGACTGTTCCGATGTCTTTGTAATCTTCGCCATTACTCCTGGTATGGTACTGCTACTTCGCCAGACTCCGGTATTTAGAATGAAAAAGAATGACAAAAAAATGTAAACAAACATGTCGCTATATTCTAATACATAAATCAAACTGTTGATACTGTTGCTGCTGCAGTTACTATCATCCCTAACTATTCTGTAAAGTGACATGCTTACTAAATAAAAACAACCATTAACAGCAAACACAGCAACAACAACAATAACAACAACAACAACAACAACACAATACTAACACAACAGCACACTTACATTTCTTCGGAATCTTTGCCAACTCCACTTGAATGGCACTGCAACTTCTTCAGCGTCCGGGCATGGTACTGCTACTTCTTCACACTCAGGCATTTGAAATAAGAATGGAGGCAATTACAGACATGTCACTTTAAATGATATAGAAATCAAAATAATCAGCTGAAATATACACACCAGACAATAGTTTCTAAAATGGTTTTCAAGTATTTATTATTATCATTATCATTATTATCATAATTAAACATAAGCATCTTCATCATCATCATCGCAGCAGCAGCAGCAGCAGTACAAGCAGCATATTGTTGTGTTATCAATGTTGACCTTATTTAGGAAGCATGTCACTTTACATAAAGGAAAATGATGAGGAATATAGTTACTTACCATTTCTGACTGTTCCGATGTCTTTGTAATCTTCGCCATTACTCCTGGTATGGTACTGCTACTTCGCCAGACTCCGGTATTTAGAATGAAAAAGAATGACAAAAAAATGTAAACAAACATGTCGCTATATTCTAATACATAAATCAAACTGTTGATACTGTTGCTGCTGCAGTTACTATCATCCCTAACTATTCTGTAAAGTGACATGCTTACTAAATAAAAACAACCATTAACAGCAACCACAGCAACAACAACAATAACAACAACAACAACAACAACACAATACTAACACAACAGCACACTTACATTTCTTCGGAATCTTTGCCAACTCCACTTGAATGGCACTGCAACTTCTTCAGCGTCCGGGCATGGTACTGCTACTTCTTCACACTCAGGCATTTGAAATAAGAATAGAGGCAATTACAGACATGTCACTTTAAATGATATAGAAATCAAAATAATCAGCTGAAATATACACACCAGACAATAGTTTCTAAAATGGTTTTCAAGTATTTATTATTATCATTATCATTATTATCATAATTAAACATAAGCATCTTCATCATCATCATCAGCAGCAGCAGCAGCAGCAGTACAAGCAGCATATTGTTGTGTTATCAATGTTGACCTTATTTAGGAAGCATGCCACTTTACATAAAGGAAAATGATGAGGAATATAGTTACTTACCATTTCTGACTGTTCCGATGTCTTTGTAATCTTCGCCATTACTCCTGGTATGGTACTGCTACTTCGCCAGACTCCGGTATTTAGAATGAAAAAGAATGACAAAAAAATGTAAACAAACATGTCGCTATATTCTAATACATAAATCAAACTGTTGATACTGTTGCTGCTGCAGTTACTATCATCCCTAACTATTCTGTAAAGTGACATGCTTACTAAATAAAAACAACCATTAACAGCAACCACAGCAACAACAACAATAACAACAACAACAACAACAACACATACTAACACAACAGCACACTTACATTTCTTCGGAATCTTTGCCAACTCCACTTGAATGGCACTGCAACTTCTTCAGCGTCCGGGCATGGTACTGCTACTTCTTCACACTCAGGCATTTGAAATAAGAATGGAGGCAATTACAGACATGTCACTTTAAATGATATAGAAATCAAAATAATCAGCTGAAATATACACACCAGACAATAGTTTCTAAAATGGTTTTCAAGTATTTATTATTATCATTATCATTATTATCATAATTAAACATAAGCATCTTCATCATCATCAGCAGCAGCAGCAGCAGCAGCAGTACAAGCAGCATATTGTTGTGTTATCAATGTTGACCTTATTTAGGAAGCATGCCACTTTACATAAAGGAAAATGATGAGGAATATAGTTACTTACCATTTCTGACTGTTCCGATGTCTTTGTAATCTTCGCCATTACTCCTGGTATGGTACTGCTACTTCGCCAGACTCCGGTATTTAGAATGAAAAAGAATGACAAAAAATGTAAACAAACATGTCGCTATATTCTAATACATAAATCAAACTGTTGATACTGTTGCTGCTGCAGTTACTATCATCCCTAACTATTCTGTAAAGTGACATGCTTACTAAATAAAAACAACCATTAACAGCAAACACAGCAACAACAACAATAACAACAACAACAACACAATACTAACACAACAGCACACTTACATTTCTTCGGAATCTTTGCCAACTCCACTTGAATGGCACTGCAACTTCTTCAGCGTCCGGGCATGGTACTGCTACTTCTTCACACTCAGGCATTTGAAATAAGAATGGAGGCAATTACAGACATGTCACTTTAAATGATATAGAAATCAAAATAACATATACACACCAGACAATAGTTTCTAAAATGGTTTTCAAGTATTTATTATTATCATTATCATTATTATCATAATTAAACATAAGCATCTTCATCATCATCATCAGCAGCAGCAGCAGCAGCAGTACAAGCAGCATATTGTTGTGTTATCAATGTTGACCTTATTTAGGAAGCATGTCACTTTACATAAAGGAAAATGATGAGGAATATAGTTACTTACCATTTCTGACTGTTCCGATGTCTTTGTAATCTTCGCCATTACTCCTGGTATGGTACTGCTACTTCGCCAGACTCCGGTATTTAGAATGAAAAAGAATGACAAAAAAATGTAAACAAACATGTCGCTATATTCTAATACATAAATCAAACTGTTGATACTGTTGCTGCTGCAGTTACTATCATCCCTAACTATTCTGTAAAGTGACATGCTTACTAAATAAAAACAACCATTAACAGCAACACAGCAACAACAACAACAATAACAACAACAACAACACAAATACTAACACAACAGCACACTTACATTTCTTCGGAATCTTTGCCAACTCCACTTGAATGGCACTGCAACTTCTTCAGCGTCCGGGCATGGTACTGCTACTTCTTCACACTCAGGCATTTGAAATAAGAATGGAGGCAATTACAGACATGTCACTTTAAATGATATAGAAATCAAAATAATCAGCTGAAATATACACACCAGACAATAGTTTCTAAAATGGTTTTCAAGTATTTATTATTATCATTATCATTATTATCATAATTAAACATAAGCATCTTCATCATCATCATCACCAGCAGCAGCAGCAGTACAAGCAGCATATTGTTGTGTTATCAATGTTGACCTTATTTAGGAAGCATGTCACTTTACATAAAGGAAAATGATGAGGAATATAGTTACTTACCATTTCTGACTGTTCCGATGTCTTTGTAATCTTCGCCATTACTCCTGGTATGGTACTGCTACTTCGCCAGACTCCGGTATTTAGAATGAAAAAGAATGACAAAAAAATGTAAACAAACATGTCGCTATATTCTAATACATAAATCAAACTGTTGATACTGTTGCTGCTGCAGTTACTATCATCCCTAACTATTCTGTAAAGTGACATGCTTACTAAATAAAAACAACCATT